>ONZH01000004.1:0-80958 GCA_900303285.1 Rhinella marina | reverse complement strand
ATGACGGATCCGTTTGCATCAGTTTCTTCATGCGGACACCAAAACGCAGCAAGCAGCGTTTTAGTGTCCGTCTCCAAAATGAAATGGAGACTGAACTGAAGCAAACTGATGCATTCTGAACTGATCCTTTTCCATTCAGAATGCATTAGGACAAAACTGATCAGTTCAGGACCGTTTATGAGAGCCTTTGACGGATCTCACAAACGGATCCTGCAAACGCAAGTGTGCAAGTAGCCTAACAAAGTTCTTGGTCATTAAGGGCACCTATTAGTTTCACAGTGCCAACCCCTGGTATGAGATGCCGGCACATACTTTTGCAAGCAAGTCTCTACCCAGGAGGCAACAGGGGACAGTATCACTGACCAGCAACCGGGCAAGCACTTCTTGGTTAAGGGCAAATCTAGTATGGATGGGTTCTGTTAAAGGGGCGTGTACTACTTTCCCATCCACTCCTATTCAAGGACTGGTGTCAGGGAGGACATGTTTGCTGTGCACAACTGTCTTGGCTGCTCCAGTATCAATTAAAAACAGGACTACTTCTTTATCACCCAGAGTGAGGGATATCATTGGAGCTGGACTTTAATCTGCTAAAATGTTTGAGGGCACAGCCAATACTGGATTGCCCGTTTCCTAATCCTGGTCTAACTTTTTTTCTTTCCATCTGTCTTTGTGTTGTCCTTAAGAACATGGGTGTTTGTGGGGACAGTGATCTGGGCTCAGTTAATACAGAATAGAATCCATGTGGTGTGGTCGAGGAGTACCACATACAGCATTACTCTCTCCAATCTGGGTTCCGGGTCCTGCAGACTCTGCAGGTCCATTCCCCAGGACCATTATAAGGTGGAAGACCTACTTTTTCCTTTCTCCGTTTGGGAGGTGGTTTAACATTACCATGATAACATTCATAATAATACTTGACACTTTCTCTGTCTCTCTACACCTCCTCTATACACTTTCCGTAAGATACTCACAATCGGACTCCTGTGAGCTCGTTATCTTTCAGGCACCCTTTATTTTCCCTACATGCTTTTTTCTCACTACTCTGGATTCAGTTTACCATCGGGGTGCATCTCTTCAGCTTCCATTAGCTTGCTGATGTTCTTCACTGCCTGTCTACATTCTTTCTCCCTTACTACTTGTGTGGCATCTTATGTCAAGCTACAGTTTAACGCAGGTGAGACCATTTCCGTCACAATCCATTCCTTTTGTGATTCTGGCATGGGCAGGACACCCAGGACCAAGTACTTCACTTGACCTTGTATCAAATGCAGGACCTAACCTAACATCTTTACCCGGTTCCCCTTGCCCTGGAGTCCTGAACACCTGCACCATCACAACAACCTGTTAGGAATCGAGATGAAGTTGCCTCTGAGTGCTGACCTAATCCTAGTAACAGAAAAACATAGAGGTTAAGTCATTTCATCTAATTAAACAATAATAACTAATTATAGGTATGTGTATATCCTTCATTTACTAAGTTGAGTACTCTTTGTGGTTCTACTTGCATCTATGTGCATTGTTTGCTACTTGTAGCAGTGTCACGGAGAATACCAGTAACTAAGATGGCCGCTGGGCGGGGATTGACGTTCCCCCAATTAAGATGGCCATCAGGAAGGGAAATTCCCTAAGTTAAGATGGCTGCCAGGATGGACATTGGGACGTAGGGCGTGCCGTCTTGTGTGATAACTGGATACAAAGAGGTGAGCTGCGGGCGTGGTTTTGGCATTGACGTACTTCACAGGTCCACCCCTCTCAAGAGACCTGTGAAGTACGTCAATGCCAAAACCACGCCCGCAGCTCACCTCTTTGTATCTAGTGATATGGTTGGGGAGTCTGCGGGAGCGTGGTAGGGTCTTCCTGTACCATCTTAGGGTTTGTGCTGACAGCATGTAAAAGTAATCATTTGTCTTTTCATTATACATTTCTGCCCAGACTAATTTCTTATATTTAATAATTTTCCACTGATGCTCGCATTGTTTTTCATAACATCTAGAATATAATGTTGTAAATTCAAGGCCAAATGTCCAGTGTTCACTCCTTTTTGGCCTTATGCCAGAGCAAACACTTCCCTGTGAGTGCTCCACTTAACCCTTAATTTGGCCCCATCATCACATCAGTAGAGTAGATTTCGCTCACAGTAAACTTGGCTGTGTAACTTTCATCTACTAGTCGGTTCTCTGGCAACACACAAGGTCAGATTTCTGGTCCACACAGACATAACAAGTAACAGACATGACATAAAGTCTGTTCTCCGGGTAACAATTACACCGAGTTACCACCCATGTTTCAACTTTTCAGAACGGAGCCGGGCAGACAAGACACAGACAAACAGCGCGCCTGACAAGGGGAGGGTTAGTCTCAAGCAGACTCAGTTTTCTGAACGCACGGACCGTACACTGGCTACTTTTCCACGTCTGGTCTACTAGCTTTAAGGTTAAGGTTCTACCACATCTGTCCCTAGCCACTTATGGTAGCTAGTACAGGAATAGGAACAGATGCAGATTGTTGTATTATCAGTAACGGAAGCTTTTTTGCTGATCCATGACGGATCAGGCCAAAACGCTAGTGTGAAAGTAGCCTTACCTGCTTTGCAACATAAACTACAAAAATGAGACAGCTCGAATTTGGTTGGTTGAGTTGAACTACAATGCTGGATAAGCTGGTTAATGCAGATATCATATTATCTATGAAAGGCTATGGTCACACCAAAGGAAAAGCAAAAACTAATAGAAACAAAACTATATAAAATGTATACTTTTCTTTTCAGAATGTTTTTATGCCAAAAATACACACCTAAAATAGGCTACAAACATAACAGGGTATTTATGGTGCCCTGTACTCCTTAAAGGCTATGTACAACTTTGGAGTTATTTTTTATGATTGCATTCAGGGGCGTAACGATCGCGGTCGCAGAGGGTGCGACCGCGACCGGGCCCGGCGGGGGAGGGGGCCCGCTGCACTCAGGTGTAATGGCAGCGCTCTGACAGGCCCCGCATGAAGTACAGTGTGCCGGGCCCTGTCAGAGCGCTCTTCCATGTGTAATATGCGCCACAGGCACAGAGTCAGGGTGAGCGCAGGGGCAAGGGGGTGGCGGCACTTACACTGCCCGGCAGTTCTTGTCACTGCCGGGCTCATGGTATCCATAGTGAAGCAGGATGCTCCCTGCTTCACTGTTCTTCAGTGCTTTACAGCTCCAGCGCTCCCCCTGCAGGCCACACATCGTGCTGCTGGCTTGTGGGAGGAGCGCTGAAAGCCCGGCAAAGAGGACTCCAGCACAGCGATGTGAGAGCGGGAGCGCGTCATCAGGGAAGAAGGTAAGTATGCGTTTTTTTCTTAAAGCTTGCAGATTGGAGGCAAAAGGGGAGTAACAAATAGAATGAGGGGCACAAATGTGGCCAGCTTATTGAGGGGCATCTAAATCTGGCATAATTAATTTGAGTGAGGGGGGGCACCTAATCTGGCATACCTACTGTGAGGGGGCACATATTTGGCATAACTACTGGGAGGGGAACCTATGTGGGTATAACTTACTGTGAGGGGGCATCTATGTGTGTATAACTAACTGTGAGGGGTCACCTATGTGGGTAATAACTACTGTGAGGGGGCACCTATCTGGCATAACTAGAGAGGGGCACCTATCTGGGCATAAACACTGTGAGGGGGCACATATCTGGCCATAACCACTATGAGGGGCACCTTCTGCATACTACTGAGAGTGGGCACCTATCTGCATAACTACTGGAGGGGCACATATCTGACATAACTACTGAGAGGCGGCACATATCTTGGGCATAAACACTGTGAGGGGGCACATATCTGGCCATAACCACTATGAGGGGGCACATATCTGGCCATAACCACTATGAGGGGGCACATATGTGGGCATAAACCACTGTGAGGGGCACATATCTGGCCATAACCACTGTGAGGGGGCACATATGTGGGCATAACCACTGTGAGGGGCACAATGTGGGTATTAGTGCTGTGTGGTAGCACTTAGGGGAAATGTCTTAGATTACCCTGCTGGTGATTTCACAGGGACAGTCACCATCCCTTCCTCATGTGATTATTTATTTTTTCTCCATCACCACAGAGAACCTGTTCTGGATACAGCGGACATCACGCCGACGCCAGCAAACACCCTGGATAAGGTTAGGACCAGATTTTATTAGTTAGTTAGGACTGGGTGACTGTAGCCATGCATTGGGCTTAGTGTAAAAAAAAATTGCCGCCTCTTTGGATAAATTGGGGGGGGTGGGGGCCTGATCCAAAGTTTGCACTGGGGCCCATTATACTCTAGTTACGCCACTGATTGCATTTAACTTATTTTGTGCTGAAAAACATATTTTTAATAGGTAAAAATATTGAGCTGTTCAGTCACAAAAGGTTAACTGTTTTTCTGTGTGACTGGTACTTTCACTTTGTGCCGGTCATCTAATAAGCCTTATCTCTAAACCACAGGTGTAGCTAGGCTTTCCTGCACCCAGGGCAAGGATTCAAATTTGTACCCCCCCACTTTACACAAAGTGGAGGTAGTTAAGCAGGGCGCATAGCACGCCGCAGCAAATTTTTTTTACACTAAGCCACTCCTCTAACTCCACCCAATCCATAGCTACATTCACCCAGTCCCACCTAATAAAATCTATCACCGGGTACATGGCAGTACCAATACACCTTGCAATAAATGAAAGAACCAGCTGGTCCTACCTCATCTGGGGTGTCGCTGGTGTCGGCGTGATGTCCATTGGATCCGGAGCAAGGTCCCTGGGGTGATAAAGCAAAAAGAATAATCACATAAGGAAGGGATGGTGACTGTACCTGGTAAATACCTAGCAGGGAGCACCGTGCTGGTACTGTAAGATCAAGCCATCCCAATGTATATCAGGGTAATCTAGGGAATTTCCTCTTAGTGCCACCACACAGTACTAATACCCACACAATAGTTATGTTCTCTTTGTGGCCCTTCACAGTAGTTATGCCCATGTTAATGCCCATCTTTGTGCCCCTCACAGTATGTATGCCTAGTTTATTCCCCCCTAACTGTAGTTATGCCCAGATACATGCCCCTCACAATTGTTATGCCAGATAATGTGCCCTCTCACAGTAGTTATGTCACATTAGGTGCCCCCTCACAGTAGTTAAGACAGATTATATGCCCCCTCACTGTAATTATGTTACATTAGGGGCCCCCTCACAGTAGTTATGCCTGATTAATTATATGCCCCCTCACAGGAGTTATGTCACATTAGGTGCCCCTCACAGTAGTTATGCCAGATTCATTATATGCCCCCACACTGTAGTAATGTCACATTAGGTGCCCCCTCACTGTAGTTATGCCAGATTAATTATATACCCCTCACTGTTGTAATATCACATTAGGTGCCCCCTCTTGTCTCCAGTCTCCTCAGCTTTATGAAATAAAAAAAAAAAAAACATACTTACCTGCTTCCCTGATGACGCGCTCCCTCACTCACATCGTGCTGCTGGCTGTGTCGGAGGCCGACTCCCAGGATTTCAGCGCTCCTTCCACAGCCAGAAGCGCAATGTGCCGCCTGCAGGGGGAGTGCCGGAGTTTGGAAGAACAGTGAAGCAGGGAGCGGAGAGGCCTCCCTGCTTCACTATGGAAACGAACCTCCCGGCAGACACAAGAACTGCCAGGTGAGTGCACCTCCCCTGCCTCTGCACCCCGGGCACATGTCCCACTTGTCCCCCCTCTCTACTCCCCTGTCTAAACTACTGAAAGGTCATAAACACTTACTTAAGCCACATTCTTATCAGTAAGGTAAGGATTGAGCTTTAAAAATCCACAGGCAGCTAGTAGAGCATGTCAGCTCTGTACACAAAAAGGGATTCCATATTGTTAATAAAGTCCAATAGAAAAATTGATATAATAAAAGTGTACATAGCTGGCTTCAAAAAAATTGCATACTAGGGTTTTGCAATGTTTTTGTCTTATTTGTGCAAACATTTTGTGACATTTTGCATTTTTACTGACTGATTTTGAAAAGTGAGTGGTAAGTAGGTGTGGTTAGGTATGTTAATTAGTTTCTCTGCAGACTTAGGCTACATTCACACGACCATATGTGTTTTGTGGTCAACAAAACACAGATCCGCAAAAAAAAATGGATGCCGTCTGTTTGGCATCCGTATTGCATCCATTTATTTTGCGGATCCATTGTAACAATGCCTGTCCTTGTCTGCAAAACATGTTCTATCTGGGAAATGTTCTATCTTTTTTGCAGGGCTACAGAACGGATATACGGATGTGGACAGCACACCGTGTGCTGTCTGCATTTTTTGCGGACCCATTGAAATGAATGGGTCCACATCTTATCCGGAAAAAAAAAAAAAAAAGGAACAGACGTAATAGAACAATACTATCCTTGTCAATAATGGACATGGTCTATTTTTATGCGGAACAACCATGCGGACATATTGACATGAAATACATACAAAGTCATTTCTGGGTTTTTTTTGCGGCCCCATTGAAGTGAATGGTTCTACATACAGGCCACAAAAAAAAAAATGCTTGTGTACATGAGCCCTTTAGGCTGAGTTCACACTTCAGTTATTTGGTCAGTTATTTCCATCAGTTATTGTGAGCCAAAACCAGTAGTGAAGCCTCCACAGACATCAGGTGTAATGGAAAGATCTGCTCCTGTTCTGTGTTTAGAGCCGCACCTGGTTTTGGCTCACAATACCCGATGGAAATAACTGACAGAACAACTGAAGTGTGAACTCAGCCTTAGGGCCCTTTCACACGACCATGGAGCACGGTCCGGGATGGTCCGTGAAAACCCGGACCGTGCTCCTTCTGAGGGCAGGAGCACACGGCGTTATTGGTTGCTATGACGCCGTGCGCTTCCTAAGGCCACCGCTGTACAGTGATATACTCTGGATGAGCGTGTACAGATGCCTCAAATTTTCTTCATGATAAATTTTCCTCATAGTTTGAATAGCGTCTTAACCAACCAATCAAGTTATAGATTCCTATGAAAATTTCTTCACGTTTTTAAATGTTATAAAGTGACATGCAACATTCTAACAAGTGACTCAATGTTTCAGTGTGCCCGGGAGGGCTGCAGGCTCCATGCAGTAATCATGGAACGTGTGATGATGGAATGGTCGGAAATGGAAAATGCTCTTGTTCACTAGGATTCAATGGGACAGCCTGTGAAATCTGTGCTCCCAACAGATACGGCCCAAATTGTACAGGTATGCTCAAAAGAACGCCTATTTGGCAAATCATCATTCTGGCAAACCCAACACTGATCAGATGAGCAGATGCCTGTTTCTTGGCTGATTCAGTCGTTGCCGATTTGTGTACTTTCTGAACATTTACGGGGGAAGTGAAGGAAGAGAAACGGGAGCTACCAGCTGCTGGAACTTGAGGAAGATGCCACATTCCCGAACACAATATATTACAGAATTACTATATTGTGTGCACGTGTACCACTGATTTATGCAGAAAATATTAAAAAGGGCAGCAGATACATTTAAGGGCTCATTCACACGACTGTATGAATGGGTCCGCATCCGTTCTGCAAAACTGCGTTCGCAATTGCGGACAAGAATAGGCATTTCTATCATAGTGACGGCCATGTGTGGTCCGCACATGGGACAGTATCCGTTTTTTGTTGATCCGCAGTTTACGGACCACAAAACACTGCAGCCGTCTTAATGAGCCCTTAAAGTGATAATCAATCTATGTAGAAGGTCTCTATTAATAATTTCTTGATTTCAGAATACATTTATCCCAAAAAGCTCAGTGAAAAGTATTTTGGTGGCTTAACCAGAGGCTTTTTTTGGGTCATTCCTGCCATAAATGATAGGTTCCTTCCTATTCCTATCTGAGGATTATAAACAGGATTGTGTAGCCCTTATCTTTGAACTCCAGACAGCTACTAAAATGCTGTTTTCTGATGGGATTCACTGTGAAGGGATAGCCTGCCAATCTACAAATACACATGAAATGGAAAGCTGTCTTTTTTTTTAGCCCTAGATGTGTAAAATGCAATAATAAAAAAAGCCCCAAAGGTGTCCCTAGACCACATCACCGCTGCAGCCAATCGTTGGGCTCAGATGTGACATTCCATATACTGCTGAGGCCAGTGATTGGCTGCACAGTGACCTATGTGCACATAGTCATTGCTGACGCAGCATCTTTCTTCTTACTGATCTGACACCAGGTTATAACTTTTTCAGAATGTACATGCTCTAAGAATGGACAGTGTAATGATGGGATTTCTGGAGATGGATCCTGTTTCTGCGCTCAAGGATGGTCTGGGCAAAATTGTGAAATCAAACTGGGTAAGAGCTCATTTCATAATTCACAAGAAGATTTTTTTTTATTGGATCATATGAATCTGACATATTATTCATTACATTGTATAAATTCTTAGAGTACGTTCACACATGCGGCAGCGGACCCAGGAGGCTGTTCCAGCAGAGAGCAGCCTGCCCTATCTGGCACGGTCGGAGTCTACAATTCACTGCTGTATCTCTATTGACTATAACGGAGTCCAGCGGTGATATGACTCTAAGCATGTATTTGTGTCAGTGTTGGTGACCAGCAGCCTTTTTTCTCTGCAGAGTATCAATGCCCTTCACTAGTAATATGTGCATGGATATCTGGTCGTGTCTCTCAGTCCTTGCAGTGACTGTTGTCACATCCACCTTTTTTGCCATTTTATTTTTTTGCTCCAATGCATCTAAAATAAAATATAAAAAATGTTGAACATTGTCTTCAGCTCCCCTATATGTCTCCATAGTTACAGACTAAACACAAATCTTGTTTAGTCTGATATTTTCTGACCCGTGCTTCTTGCTAAGGTTTCGACTGTAGATGGAATGGAGTATACTGAATTGTACTATAAAGGTTGTGTGTTCAGTCTAAGGGCCCATGGCCGTGTTTTGTGGACTGCAAAACAGGCTACGGTTGGGTGCATGAGCCCTAAGATGGAGACATGTCGGTCTACAGATGATCTGTGGATACAAAACAGTAGATGATTATTATTTAATAAAGGGGTATTCCCATCTGGGACATTTATGGCATATGGCCAGGCTAAATGATAGTTGTGGGACTCGCTCCTTTCTCCAGACTGGGACGCCAAAGTAAAGGGCGAGCAAGCCACACATGCACAGCCAAAGCCCCCCCCCCAATCACTGCTATGGGATTTCTGAAAAAAGGCAAGTACTTGGCCATTTTCACATGTCCTACAGTGATGAATGGAGGGGTAGCCACATTTGCGCGGCATGCTCTCCCACAGCTGTGAAAGGGGAGGAAAAATGTGTTCTATGGTCACTTCAGGGGCCTTGTCCCTAAGATAGGAGCAGGTCCCAGAGATGGGACCTGGACCTATCATACATTTATGGTGTATCCTAATGATATACCATAAATGTTCCAGATGGAAATATCCCTTTAAGAGAGGTTAGAACGTGTTTTATCCATAACTGATGATCGTTAGCTTTTTTGTACATTCTATTGTATTAATTACTGACTGTTTATTGCTTTCTTTCAGCAACTACTCCAGTCTGCTCTCCAGAATGTGATGCTAATGCCACATGCAGAGCCGATAATCAATGTGAATGTAACCTGTTTTACGAGGGAGATGGGAGAACATGCAGTGGTTAGTAAATATACATGTACGGCATGTAATAAAGAGGACCTGTCATCTCTCCCGGCCTGTCTGTCTTAGTAAATAATTGTATTCTTCATTATAAGACAATTCTTCAGTATCTTTTCTTAGAATTCTGCATTGTGATGTTGTGACGAACCGTACCCGCAGCCCTGCCCTGCACGTGCTTACGTGGGGATCAAGCGGTACGGTTCAGTCTTTGACTACAAACACGTGACGATCCACGCCCCCTCGGGGTGTGTAAGGTTACATACGGTATGGTTTTTCACAGACGCCTCCTGTCCACGCGGGCACCTGCAGGCACAAAAAGGGAGAGAGGGTAGCCCATGCGATCCCTGTGTGGCGCTATGCTCACTCACAATCCTGACCAGCTGAGAGACCCTTTTCGCTATCACCAGCGAAAATGAGTCTATCAGCCCAGTAGTACCGCCATCTCTCGTTTGATGTAACTCCGGTCCGTTAACGGATTATATCGGGTGAGCAGCCAACCCTAGGTAGCGTATAACAGTATTACCAAGAACACGGACGTGGGGATTCGTGATAGAGATACAAGAACAGCACAAGATTAAATTATATATTTAATCGCATTAAGGGCACACTAGACATAACTATGTACACAGAAGATACAACGGTCAGATATGCAAATACAAGTGGTATGGTACAACAGAATTGAACAGAACAATAGTCAGTTACCAGAGAGATGGATAGTCCATTAAGATGAGTTCTGGGTTGCTGTAAGGCCTGGCTGAAACCACATGGGGCAGTGATGTCAGCCGCTTGTCCAAGTGTCCCTCCAAACACTATGCTCCGGGTGACCCCCCTTTCAGAGAAAGACCATGGCCTCTGTTCTCTGCGGCCTTTTACCCCTGCAGCCGGCTACTCCCCTCCTCCCCCCGGGAGGAGTCAACCCCCCTGTCCCAGTTCTGGCAGAAAAAGCCCCACAAAACCATTATGGCCCATAGCTCCAGACCGGGAGGTCACAGGGAAAGGGTTCTGTTACCAACTGATCCGCCTGAGATCCGGCTACAGGTGGACACCAAACACGACATACTTATCAGGTTCCTGCTTGGAGATCTCCGTATCTCCGCTTCCTAACATGTGATTGCTAACTTATGGACATGTACCTGTCCCTCTCTGTCCCCGTCTCGCGAATATATCATTGGCTTATGCTTGTGATGAACAGCCAGCCCATAATTCTTTGTTAATTCCTGGCTCCAATATGTCTGGAAAGTGGATATCATGTCTAACAAGCTGATAGCTCCCTGCTGAGGGTTCTTCCTATGAAAAGGGCTTTGGTTCCGCATTGACTGGGCAAGGGGTGAATTGTATACAAGTGACATACAAGTGACCTGCTTTGAAGGCAGGACTCCTGCGGTGTTTACTCCATCTGCTAGGTGCCAGCAGATGGCTGTGATTAAGTCATGTCTAACATGGATCATGATTCCTATGATTAAATCATGGCTAACCTGGATCATGATTTCATATTCCTCACAGATGTTCCTCTGCTACATCTCCTAGAAATACATGAATAAATTGTCAACTGGATGTTGCCAGTTGGGGTTTGTAGCTACACTGTCCTAGCAGTGCTCCTTGAACAAGGAAAATGGTAATGCCCAGTTATCAATTTATTTCTAGTAGTAATAACACGAAGTTATAGGGAAAAAAATGCTTCCGAATTGTTAGTTCATGGGGAATGCAAATAGTTACTAAAACAGACAAACCAGGAGAGGTCATGGGTGCTCTTTAAGATGGTCTGCAGCAATTAAAGAGGTTTTCCAAGAGATTACTGATGACCTATCCTCTGCATAGGTCACCAGTATCTGATCGGTGGAGGTCCGACACCCAGGATCCCCACGATCAGCTGTTTGAGAAGGCACTGGTGATCACAGTAGCGCCACAGCTTTCTCTCAGCTACATTGTACAGTGGCTGTGCTTGGTATCACGCTCGGCCCCATTCACTTCTATGGAGCAGAGCTGCGCCCAGGCCACATGACTGATGAAAGTGACATTACTGGCCTAGGCAAAGCTGTGAGAAGGCCGCAGAGCTACTGTGAGTGCCACTGGTTTCTGAAACAGCTGGTCGACAGGGGTCCCAGGTGTCGGACCACCACGATCAGATACTGATGACCTATGCAGAGGATAGGTCATCAGTAAAAACTCTAAGACCACCACTGATCAGATGCTGATCCACAGGATAGGTCATCTGTAAAAAACTCTCAGACCACCACATATCAGATACTGATCCAGAGGATAGGTCATCATAGAAAACTCTCGGACCACCACCGATCAGACACTGATCCAGAGGATAGGTCATAAGTAAAAAAAAAAAACTCTTGGAAAACTTCTTTAAAGCTGATGTAAAGGAAAGTACAGTTTAATAACTAGAAACCATTTACCTTTTTGTTCTCAATATAATAAAGTGTTACTCACCTATAACAAGACTGTATAATGCATACACGACGTGTATGAGGGTTTATGGGGCTGGAACTGCCCATTCATTTCAGAAGCTGACTGATGGCTAAGAACAGAGTCTGGGACATTATAGGGGACTCTGCCCTGTCGTGTGCCCACCCCCTCTATCCGCTACGGGCTGCTTTATTACCTTGGCATAGGGCAGAAGGATAATGACCCATTCTACTTGATGGGGATAGCATAAACCCAGCTTTCTGTGCATATTTGTGTGTATAATGTGAGTTTGGCTGCATTATTTTTTTTCTAGTATTGTATCATATTGTTACATATTCTAGTTTTTGGATTCTTCTTTATTACAGTGATTGACCAGTGCGGTGCCTACAATGGTGGCTGCAGCATTCATGCCAAGTGCTCCCAGTTTGGAATAAAGATCTCATGTGAGTGCTTTCCAGAGTATGAAGGAGATGGTTTCATCTGCACTCCAATCAATCTCTGCGCTGATGGTGAAAATGGCGGCTGCAGCGAGCATGCGACGTGCATTTATACTGGTCCAGTAAGTGAGGAACCTGATGATGTTCTTGTTAATTATTTTCAGATCATTCTGTCAGTGTGGGGGAGGGGTCAGCTTTTTGGTTATAGTGTTAATTAAATTGTCTTTAGTTCAGACAGAACAAGTTGTAATAATGTACAGAGCTTATCCTTCAAATGGTGTATTTTGGGTAACCATCCGTAATGCAGCTGGTATTAAAGACGTTTCCTAATACCAGTTGGATTCCTGCCATGAAAAGTGATGACTTGTAATGTCAGCGTCTGACACTGGATTATCCAAGCTGAGCACACTGTACTGTATGCTGCTTAGCACATTATATAGTGTACAGTATACATCATAACTGACATACACAGAATATAATATTCAAAGAATGAGGACTGGACGCTAAATATACCAAAGGAAGTGGGCACAGTGCCCTGTCTTGGTGACGCGGGGTAGAGTTTATATAAAGAGATACACATGCCCATAGAAGTCTATGGAGAGATGAGGAAGAATGCTGCTAGAGGGTGAAAAAGGCATTTTTCTCTAATAAGCTATATTACAAAGTTTCTCATCTGTATTATTGATTTATGTAATGTTATGAAAAGTTGTTGAATTGACAGTGACCATTTAATGGTATACTATGACTAATGCAGTAGTGAATGTAAAGACGGTAAAGAGGTCTTTTCCCACTGAAGTCAATGTGCAAGAACCACAAACAATATGTAATACATTTGAACTCTGAGCTTTCTGGGATCAGGATATTGATAGTCTGTCCTTAGGCTAGGCCATAAATATAAGATAAATTGGGGTCCAACTCTCAGCACCCCCAACGATCAGTTGTTTGAAGTGTTTCCATGGGTCCATCTACCTGCACACTTTCTACTTAGTATTGGCAGTGCAGGGTATTGTAGGGTGCAGTACTCGCACAAGCCCCTCAAACACCTGATTGTGGGGGTGATGGGAGTTGTACCCACTCCAAACTAATCTTGATGAGCTATGTTAAATGGTCACTGTTATTTCATCAAACTTTGTATAAATCAGTACAAGTGACTACGGTATGAAACTTTGTATCTGTACTATCTATATATATATATGCAAAGTTTGTTGAAACAACAGAGACCTAGCTTCCTAGTTTCCAGTACTGGCTTTCTTCTGCACTATATAATACAATTTCATTTGGTTTTAGAAAACACGAAGATGTGAATGTCATGAAGGTTATGTGGGTAACGGGGTACAGTGCGTAGAAAAAGCTATTCCACCCGTGGATCGCTGTCTTGAAAAAAATGGGGAATGTGATTCTCTGGCAACCTGCTCAGATTTGCATTTTGAAGGTATCTAAAATGGATTCCACGCTAACCAGTGAAGCAGCCTAAGAAAGTGTTTTTAATTTGTGTGTTGTTGCAGTTATTATCAGAGACATACATAAAAGTCACCGGGCCCCAAGCATAACTAAAGGTGTGCAGAGCTAAAGCGGATTGTCGGGAAGGAAGCATTCCTTAGACGGCACAATCTGCTGCCCAGAAACAATAATTTATGTGCCTGCACTAATGATCATTTCACCCGTTCATTTAATGATCTGCAGCACCTTTACACAGGCAGATTGTCGGGAATGAGCGTTTGCAGGAACGTTCGTTCCCCATAATCTGCCCGATTTATCTGGACGTGTAAATCCACTTTAAGAATTGGGCCACCTCTTTGGCCCAGACGGGCCCTCATTTACTTTAATCCCACCTACCCCTTCGCCTTACACAGTAAATGAGTGAAATAAAAAAGACACCTCTGTATTGCAGACATTTAGTGTGTGTGTAATTTGTTGCAGATTTCTTTGGCTGAATATCGGTTTCATTCATCTGAATGAGGCTTGCAGAAATCCATATGCTTGCCGCCAAAACAACCCCATTCAGATGAATGGAACTGATTATCAGTTGCAGAAATTTTCAGCAACAAAATCTGCCATGAGTGAAGGCACCCTTAAGGCCCCTTTCACACGTGCGTGTCCGGATTTGGTCCGGATGCGTTCAGGAAAATCCGCACGCAAATGCAGTCAGTTTTGACTGCGATTGCGTATGTTCTTTCAGTTTTCTCCGCGCGGGTGCGAAGCGTTTTGATGCGTTTATCACGCGCGTACGAAAAAACTGAATGTTTACAAACAACATCTCTTAGCAACCATGCGTTAAAACCGCATTGCACCCACACTTGTGTGCGGATGCAATGCGATTTTCACGCAGACCCATTCACTTCAATGGGGCCAGTTCTGCGTGAAAAACGCAGAATATAAAACATGCTGCGTTTTTCACGCAACGCAGAAGTGATGCGTGAAAAAAAACGCTCATGTGAAAAGACACATTAAAATGAATGGGTCAGGATTCAGTGCGGGTGCAATGCGTTCGCATCACGCATTGCACCCGCGCGGAAATCTCGCCCGTGTGAAAGGGGCCTAACAGTGGCAGTCACTCACACACTGTGGTGTCTGCTGTAATGTCTTCTCCTCCTCTTTATTCAGGGTGCATGCTAGTGAGAAGCATGGAGCTGGGAACAGGAGCGGACTGGCCATAGACCCTACAAGCAAATTTCCCAGTGGGACGATGCTCAGAGGACCGCCGGCCGGGTTCATAATGATCTGATGCTTTCAGCATTAATTAATGCTGGGAGAATCAGGTACTTATGCACTTGGCTAACGTCCGCAGATGCCCTCCTTTACTCAACAGTTGAATCGTCATCTGCAGTATTTTGTACTGCGCTGTGGTACTACAGGCCCCACTTATTAATGTTCTCCTGACTTCTGTCAGTTTGGACCCAACTACAACATGAGCCACTTTTAGTTTTTTTCAGGACCATTTTAGGTTTCCAGTAAATTCCTGGCAGGATTAACATATGATAACTTTGTAGATGCACTGGTTTAGCTTGTATTTGGGATGGAAAGGGAGCAGGTCCATTCAACCCTGGTCAAGCCCCTCAACCTCAAGGGCCCCATAGCGGCTGCGTGTTCTGTTTGCATTGGCGGTGTTCCACTGGTTATTATGTATGAGATTCACCACTCCACTGATTTCCTCAGTCTGCCATTTGACTTGCGTACATAGAATAAATAGTCTTTACTAATGATCTGCAGACAAATAACCTCTCAACTTTTATTCACTAGAAAAAACTGCTGGTGTTTTTCACTTGCAGTCACCGAACGGTAAATATAAGTATACCTATGAAGAGGCAGAAAGCGCCTGTGCGTCAGAGGGGGCCAGCATTGCCACCTTCCAGCAGCTCTCAGCAGCTCAGCAGGTACAGTAGTCCAAGAGGCACATGTTATAACCGAGTGGTCAGCTGTAGTTTCTCCTTCTGTAAAAGGCTATTTTGTTTTCTTCCTATGTCTGAATTAAAATAGTTGGGTTATCACCGATGCTTGGTTGGATGGCTCTACAACAGGACAGCTGGTTATCCCACAGTGTATCCCAGTGCAAACTGTGGGTCAAATCATGTTGGAATTGTCGACTACAATCAGCGCGTCAATAAGGGTGACACATGGGACGTGTACTGTTACCGTATCCAAGGTAGCTAAAGTTTCTATTGTAACTGAAGCTCTTATACACCTGACTAAGGGGCCCAGAAAAAAGAGATTTAAAGAGAATCTGTCAGCAGGAAATTCACAGTTAAAACAGGCAAAATTCCTTGTAGGGCTAGTTCAGCTGAATGTAATGTTACCTTTCACTTCTGTTCTGGAGAAACTGAAGTTTTAACCCATATGCAAATGGCCAGTTAAGTGCACCAACGGTAGGCTCAAGTCACTCTGTGCACCCTTGCTCTGCTTACTCTGCCAGCACCTCCATCTAATTTTTGACAGGGCCAGGGGAGATGACTATGCAGGAACCTGGCCCTGTCAATCAATAAGTAATGGAAGGAGCTGGCAGAGGCTGTATTGCATTTCTTT
Source organism: Rhinella marina (assembly GCA_900303285.1). Lineage (NCBI taxonomy): Eukaryota > Metazoa > Chordata > Amphibia > Anura > Bufonidae > Rhinella > Rhinella marina. Next base: position 64,457 of record ONZH01000004.1, on the reverse strand, counting down.
GCATTTCATGTATTGCACCTGTGGCCCTCCAACTGTTGCAAAACTACTACGCCCAGACAGCCTACTGCTATCAGCCTGCAGCAGGGCATGGCAGGAGTTAGTTTTACAACAGCTGTAGGGTCGCAGGTGGGGCATCCCTGCCTCACATGGTCCTCTCCTAGACTTTGTAAAGGAAATGCAGCAATGACAAGTAAGGTATCACTAAAAAATGGAATCAGATCTGCCTGGGAAATCTGGGCTCTTTCACACCACCGTTAGGGATTCCGTTGTAGCTTTCCGTTATAATATCGTTATAACGGAAAATAACGGGATCCATAGGACGGAAATCAAAACGGACACCTTTAAGAGGCATTCCGTTTTGATCCGTCATAATAGAAGCCTATGGGAAAGCATAACGGATCCGTCTGGATGCCGTTATGCTGGACGGAAAACAAAGTCCTGTCGACAGAACTTTGTTTTTCCAAAACCAATTGTGGGTCTAAAATATAGAACAGGTACAAATGTTTGCATTATACCTTATGGCCTCATGAACACGACTGTATTAGTTTTTGCTGTCCGCAAATCTCAGATCTGCAAAACATGGATACCGGCTGTGTGCATCCTGCATTGTCCCTTCCGCAGGTCCCGCAGTATTTTACAAATGCCTATTCTTGTCCACAAAACTGAATAGACATATGGATGTGGACAGTACGAGGTGTGTTGTCTGCATCTTTTGCGTTCCTATTGAAATGAGTGGGTTCTCATCCGAGATTAGATGCGGACCAACACTATAGTTGTGTGCATGAGGCATATCTCAGTGTAGCCTCCACTCCATCTGTAATCTGTTGGTGTAATACAGCCCTAGGATCAGAAGTCTGACACTGGTAATGCATTTCAATTCTGCAGAGTATGATTATAGTGGATAAAGTGGTCATAATAATTCTTATTTTGTAGACACTCGATGTAAATGTCCTGATGGCTACGTAGGTGATGGGAGTTTCTGCAATGGAAACCTGCTGCAAGTTTTGGAGGCTAATCCAAAACTAACAAAATTTTACTCAGTAAGTTATTTCTGCCTTGAATTCTTATTACACCAAATTAATGTGACACAAAGGGAAACTGTCAGCAGGTTCATTATTCATAGCCATAGGCAGCATGAAATAGTGATAGGTTCCCTGTCAACTCTGAGAAAACTGATAAATTTAGACTAGTGTTTCATTTGCCAATCTTAATGAGAGGAGCAATGGAGTAAGATGCAACACGTTTCTTAACCGTTTCGCTACCAGCGCCAACTGGAGCAAAGTTTAAACATGGTGCCTGCTTGCACATGCAGTGGGCGCCATGGCCTGCAGGTCTCTGAGACCTGCGGCTAATTACCGTGACTGGAATCGGTAGTTGCGCTGAACCCTATCAGACTCGCTGATGAGACTGATAGTGTTCATGCTGCAATTCTTATTTTGGCCACCAGATGGCAGGCCAGTATAAGAAATGAGCAATTTTCAGTCCAAAACCCATTTTAAAAATCCCTGATAGTACAAAATTAAAAAACATAATTTATAGGCTCATATATGAGCTTCAAAATCAGCACAAAAAATGTTTAAAATATATAAAAATATAAAAGCATAATTTAAAAATAAATACCTGAATAACAATAAATATAAACATCATGGGTATCACCGCGACCAAAAACGCCCATACTATTAAAATATAAAAAAAAATTCCAATACAGCAAATGGCTTAAATGAAAAAAGGGTCAAAATGTACGATTTGCCATTTTTTTCATTGCTTCTCTTACCCCCAAAAATGTAATGAAATGTGATCAAAAAGTCACGCACACTCCAAAATGGTATCAATAAAAACTATGGATTGTCCCGCAAAAAATGAGCCCTCAAAACAGCTTAGTAGACATAAGTATAAAAAAGTTATGGGGTTCAGAATATGGTGATGTGAAAAAAAAAAAAAAAAAGATTAAATTTATCTTTACACTATTTACCCCTATACATATGGGGTAGAGATGAGCGAAATTCGTCCACGCTTCATTTGGTGGTAAAAGTTGAATTGCGTTATGGATTCCGTTACCACCGTTACCATAACACAATTCTATGACAGAATGCATAATGTGTTATTCATTGCGTCATAATGGAAGTCTATGGCCTGCATAACAGGTAAATTGGTTAAAGAGGACCTTACACTGCACCTGGCATGCCTGTTTTTATAGCCACATGCATTCCTCATGTAATAACAATTCTGGAACATCTATTCTTATGTCTGTATGTTGTACCATTCCTTTATTATTTCTGCTAGAAGTTATGAATGAATTGCTAGCAGTCTGCAGTAAGGGTACAGAGTTGTGGTAACCAGTTGGGCGCGTGTACCTGCAGTGTCTGAAAATGGCAGCACTGATTGGATAGTCAGACTGTGCAGGGACACATCCCCAACTGGTTACCTCTCCTCTGTACCCTTATTGCAGACTGCTAGAAATTCATTCATAACTTCTAGTAGAAATAATAAAGGAATGGCACAACATAGAGCCATAAGAACAGATGTGCCAGAATTGTTATTACATGGGGAATGCACAAAGCTATTAAAACAGGCGTGTCAGGAGTGGTGACAAGTCCTCTTTAGTCTTACGTCAGCAGGGTTTTTACTAATAAAATAAGTAATTTTAGGGCACAGAGAGTGAAGTAAATAATGGTTAGATGAAAAGAAGTAAAAACCTTCAGTCTTCTTAGTGAATTCTGGCTGTCTCTTTCTAGATGGTTCTCGACTATGGCCTGATTAACTCCCAGGGCTCAGTGTTCGTAGACATCCTATCAAACCGAACCTCATATAAAACCCTGTTTGTTCCAGATGATGACAGCGTGGATGATAATGTGGTAAGCTTACAGTGTGAAATATTGTCTTGGGCGTTGTACAAAGGAACCAACATTTGCATCATATGGTGTGAAGCATGTGATGAATATAATACAGGCTTGTAATTAAAATTGTGGTCAGTCTGTCAAGCTGATTTATGTAAATTTTATCAAAGTCAAAAATGTCAAAATCTTACTCCAGTAAAGGGATGGCATAGAAAGTTAAAGCTGTTGTTTCACTTCAGCAAATGGCATTTACCATGTAGATAAAGTTAATACAAGGCACTTACTAATGTATTGTTATTATCCATATTGCCTCCTTTGCTGGCTGGATTAATTTTTCCATCACATTATACACTGCTCGATTCCATGATTACGACCACCCTGCGATCCATCAGCAGTGGGGGTCGTGCTTGCACACCATAGAAAAAAGCACGGCCCTTTATGGTGCTCGGGACCATGGGTGTATACATAGCCTAGTGCTTTTTCCTATAATGTGAAAGCATGGCCACTTCTGTTGGATTGCACTGTGGTCATAACTAGAGATGAGCGAATTTCATATTTAGAAATTCATTTCCGCTTCGTTTAGTGGTAAAAGCAGAATTGTGTTATGGATTCCGTTACCACTAGAGATGAGCGAACGTGCTCGTAACGAGCACTGTACCGCTCGGCTCCCCTGCGCTCGCATGGGCGCAGGCAGCCGCTTCCGTCGGGGGAGGAGGACGGAAGCGGCTGCCTGCGCCCATGCGAGCGCAGGGGAGCCGAGCGGTACAGTGCTCGTTACGAGCACGTTTGCTCATCTCTAGTTACCACGGACCGTAATTCTATGACAGAATGCCTTTAGAGGCATTCCGTCATAATAGAAGTCTATGGGCTGCATAACCGATCTGTCAGGTCTCCATTATCCAGGAGAAGACTCCAGCGTAACGGAGACCAGACGGATCCGTTATGCAGCCCATAGACTTCTATTGCGTTATGGTCCGTGGTAACGGAATCTATAACGAAATTCTGATTTTACCACCAAAGTGGAAACTTTTCTAAATATGAAATTTGCTCATCTCTAGTCATAACGAGCAGTGTATAATTAGATGGAAAAATGAATCCAGCCAGCAAAGGAGGCAATATGGACAATCACAATACATTAGTGAGTGGCTTGTATTAACATTCGGATAAATGCCGTTTGCTGAAGCGAGACAAACCCTTTAAGTAACATGTCAAGACAGAAGAGAGAATTAAGGATGCACTAACTTTATCATGGTGCAACATTTGATAAATTTGGCATAAATTATGGTGTAAAAATCTGTCTCAAAGTAAGCGATCCATTAGTTGTAGAGACTCAGAGAAAAGTGTCTGTCTCTGCACCACATTCACACGACCACGAGAGAGGGCAGCCACGGCTCCGTGCGAAATTATGGAACATGTCCACATTAAGGCCCCATTCACACAATAGGCATTTTGAACGGGGTGCCCGGCCGTGTGTTCCGCAAATTGCGGAACACACCGGACGGCATCCGCAATGCTACGGCTGTTTGAACGGCCCCTTATCATCCAGTCTAAGCCCCTGTGATAACTTGGGTGCAGAACTAGACTGCCTATCTAAGCCCACGCCATTTACAGGCTTGGTAATTCTGGGCCGATGCTTATATTGGCTGCAAAAGCTGCAAATTCTGTTTTTGATCTGTGCCTATACCTAATGTGTAAATGTTCTGACTCGCATAAAGTACTTTATTTTTCATCAGTATTTGCAAGTCAAGCTTTTCATTCTACTTTCTCACTCATGTCATTGGGGGACCATGGATGTAGCAGCCACTAAGTAAAATGTGCTAGTGCCTCCTACCAGCTATTCCCCCCTGCAGACACTGAGCTAATCAGGTTTTAGCCTAGTGTTTGTAGGAGGCAGACCTCCATGATTTTAATTTGGTTTATTTTATTTTTCTCCCTTCAAGGACTACCTGATTGTCCGTGTGGCCTGTGCTGACAGATGCAGACCCATTCAACTTGAATGGGTCCATGATCTATCCACACCGCAAAAAAAAAATAATGTTTTATTTTTTTTTGTGGACAGAAATGCCATGGAAGCACTCCATAGTTCTCCTGTGGCCTTCTACTCCATGTCTTCCAGATTAAGGACCCATTCAAGTGAACGGGTCCGCATCTGTGATATGGTGTGCAAACCAGTATATTGCAGACCCGCTGTTTGCAGGCCGCAATACGGGCACGCCTGTCACACATTTGTGTGCTTGAGCCCTTACAAAGAGACTGATCCTCAATCGGGAAATTATCTTCCCTCCTAAGAGCTCATGTACACGAGTGTGTGTGCCATGTGCACTTGCTACGGAGCACTTCGTAGTGCTCTAGTGGTCTTCTGATCTGTGCCTCCGCACAGTGCTATTGCGGACCCATGTGGATTACATTTGCGATCCGCAATACAGGCATGGACAGTCTACAGTCATGTAAATGAGCCCTAATACACATTTAGGTCTCATGCACACGACCGTGATCTGCCCAGAAATCATCCGTGTGATGGCTGGTTCTCACGGGCTGACCATACCATAATTTCTTTTTTTTTTTTTTTCTTCAGACTTTAACATGGCGGGACTTGGAGCATCACATTTCTAAACTGGACATATTGGTGCCATACGCAAATATGACACATGGGAGTACTGTGCTTTCCAATCTAGGCTACAACCTTTCCATCTCACATTCTAATTGTTCCACAGCCCTGGTAAGTAAATGACACTATTATCACAGGTTTGGTTTTTGTATAAAAAAGGAAAATGATAAGGGAAGGACAAATATTTCTACCTTTGATGAGTGAAAAGTGTATCAAATGTGTGTAAATCTGGCCCTAAAAAGTTTTCCTCTAAAGAACATCAAGTGGGTGACAGTGTACTGTATGCCTATACATCACAGGAAATCTTTATGATGTGCACCTCGTAGGCTCTTAACATGATGTGAGCCTATGCCTCATGCACACGACTGGAGATTTGGCCAATGTCTGATTCCCAGTTTTTTTGCAGATTGCACACAGTCCCAGTCATTTCTATGGGCCTGCAAAATATGCAGAAAGCAAGCGGCTGTCATTGCTACATTGTCCGTGTGGCCGTTCTGCAAATTATAGAACATGTCCTATTCTTGTCCATTTTGCATACAAGAATAGGCATTTCTATAGATGGAAGTGAGAAAATTGTGGAATGCACACAGCTTGAAAAATGGATATGGTTGTGTGCATGAGTTTTTAGTCTGCACTCTTATTTTCCCTCCAGTGTCCGAAGGTTGTAAATGAGAATGTGATTCTTCACTGGGATATCCCAGCCTTCAATGGAATCATCCATATAATCAAAGGACCGTTGATTGCACCACCTATGCAGGTAAGCAGATAACGTCCGTTACTGTACATGATTATTTCACATTGAAAATTAATTACTACTGCACCAAACTCTTGTATTTTCTAATATTCCAGGACATACCAGCGAGCCATGTCTCTCACCCAGTTACTACAGCATTGGTCACAGTTCTCATCTTGTTGACTGTGGCTGCAGCGTCTGCTGGATACATCTACTACAGGAAGAACCCTAGGGCATTTTACTTCAGGAAACTTAAGGTTAGTAATGATATGTCCAATGAAACTAGATCCATACTGCACGCACTTAACACACAGTATGTCAGGATACTATTTCATTCATGTCTGGTTCCAGATATAGATACCCTTTGCAAAGTCTGCCCAGGGCACCATAAATTCAGGCTATGTTCACATCTGGGAAGGAGCCTGTTGCAGATTTTGTATAATCGCTGGAAAAAAATGGCACTACATTTTATGTGATTTTTTTCCCCCCCCCATCAAAACAAAGGATATTTCAGCAGAACTAGTGGGAACCAGTGTTGTCCACTGGGCGCTGTTGGTGTCATGCGACAGATCTGGCACTTCATAATGGATACCATGATGTAGACGTTAACAGAGGCAAGCAAAATGGATTTATCCAATAATCCCCAGGTACTATGCTTCACAGCTGCCTCTGGGGGGTACTGTTTCTCCTTATGGAGAGCACCTAGTAGGCATAAGGAGTCTTATAGACCAGGCTGTGCTGCTCTAGAAAAAAAAAAGAGTATTCAACTCAGCTTTCTCCAAAAAGGAAAGGGCTCACCCTCTAATGCCACCAGATGTCAGATAGCTATTCTATAAGTGTTCGACCTTTTAAACAAGCCTTGAGACATAATTTAGGATTATAGCTAAGCCAGTACCTCATCTGCAGATGGCTCTTTCAGGGTGATTGCCTCTCTTCAGTGTAGAGCAGAGAGAACTGGCTTGGCTGGGCGAGAGGTCTTTGTCAAGATTAGCTGCCTGTATTGCTGCCCGTGTATAGTACTTTTCATAATGAATTGGATCTTATACTCAAAATAATCAGAATACAGACTGGTTGTTGTAGGTAATTCTTCTACTTATTGGCTGACCATGCTGTTCAGGCCTACTGTGTCCAGCAAATATGACCTAATATTGTAACCTACCATCACCTCACTGACCGCTTATTATCTGTATCTGTTTATAGGAGCAAGAGGACAATGAACTAAATGTACAAAATCCACCACTGGTGTCCATCCCTAATCCAGTATATGGTGCCAGCACCGCCTTCTTAGCCCATCCTGATGTAAGTAAAATACTTGAAGAGAGGTTTATCATGAGGGGAAATGTTAGGCCAGACACATGACCGAGTTGAATGTGAACTCGCAGCATGTGTAAGTGTGCGGTCCTGTTCTGACCTCCCCTGATTTATAATGCTGTATGACCCTGAGAGTCCTAAAACCTATTGTATTACACTGACAGCATTATGTCAGTGTAATTCAGCAGATTTCCCAACTCTAAGGGCACACAGCCTTATAAATCAGTATAAAGCCTTATTCACACGTCAGTGTTTTGGTCAGTGATTCCCATCAGTGATTGTGAGCCAAAACCAGGAGTGGAGCTACACAGACATAAATTATAAGGGAAAGATCTGCTCCTGTTCTGTGTTTAGAGCCGAACCGGGTTTTGGCTTATAATCACCGATGGAAATCACTGACCAAAACACTGACGTGTGAACGTGGCCAAATTCTGGGCAATCCTGTCAGAGGAGGACTCATACTGACAAACAATGCAATTGCTACTGAAAGATTACCTGAACAGAAAAGGAAGCCTCAGCATATGATTAGGCCTGGTGGTCAGTGTGAAAACTGCGCAATTTAAATATTTTTTAAAATATAGACAGTGACATGGAAAATTACAACAAAAAAATCACTGAAAATTGTAAAAAAAAACTAACATAAAAACGCAATTTAAACAATAGGTCATTTTCTGATGACATATTCCCCTTTAAGTGTCTCTACACACACACGTTTTGGGTGACACGTTTAATAAATAAAAAAACACCAAAACCCAACCTAAGGTCTCTTTTAGATGGACGTGTCCAATATAAAACACGCGCTACGTTTGGGAGCGTGATTTTCCATTATGGACACTGCTCATTTCATAGCATTATTATGATTTATAATGCTGTGTCTCACTGCCTGACCTTGCATTTACTGAATTCTACTGACTAGGGATGAGCGAATCGACTTCGGATGAAACATCAGGAGCTCCATACTGTATTAGAATGTATTGGGCTGGCTCCGATGAGACGAAGTTATTGCTTTGCGAAGACTTGCGAGACTTCATGTAGTAACTTCATAAATCAATTTGTATTGTAAAAAAACATTTCCCAAACTCTGGTTTGGTTCCAAGGTACCACTTGGATGTTTCATCCGAAGTTGATTTGCTAATCCCTAGTACTGACATAATGCTGTCAGCCAGAGACGCACAACATGATAAATTATTATAATTGAACAATCCTGTGAAAGAAGCAGTGTCCATATTGGCAAATTAAACTCCCACACGGAACATCTGAAATTACCCTAAGGGTGCTTCCACATTTTTTTTCCTATAGAGAAGTCTATAGTAAAACATTCTGAAAGAAACACACACCCAGAGCATGCTGTGATTTGATAAAAAGACCAAAAAAAGGAAAATGTCTAGTATGTTTTATAGTTTCCTATTGGTTTATTGTTTTTTTGCTACTAAAAGAAAAAAATACTACTAAATGGGACATATTTGTAATAAAAAATACACATGCAACCACCCTAAGACTCCTGTCACACACAAATTTGCTGTAGTGTTTTTCACCACTAAAACATACCACATGTGTCATTCATGGGTTTTGGTCAGGAGCTGAGTGGGCGCTATAGCTACTGATTTACATAGAAGACACTCGGTGGCAGAATCCATGATCAGCGATAACTACAGTCATGGACTTTTAACCCTTTTCTTCATCATGGGGGAGCCGTGACCAAACGGCTCCCCCACAACAAAATCCCATAAGCCTCTTGGAGCCTTCAGAAGCCTAAGGTTGCCATAGCAACTAAGGCCTTCCATTGCAAAGTTCTTATCAAGCCCTGCCAGTGGCCGGACTTATTAGGAACCTTGTTATTCTCCTACAGAATGTACAGGTAAATCATTGCAGTCCATGAGACAAGCCATCAGAAATCACGTGTTCTACTTCCTTAGGTTGACTAAAAATAAGTAAACAAAAAAGTAAAAAAAATAAAATAAAATAATAAAAGTTAAAAAAAAAATAAAACCAAAAGGATATACAAATTCAAATCAATCCTTTCCCCAATTTAAAAATAAATCAAAGATCAATGGTATCGCCACGTACCAAAATCCCTGTACTATTAAAGGGAATCTGTCAGCAATATTTTACCTATATACTGTAAATAATTGCTGTTTAAAACAATAAGATTAATGAAAGCAATTAAAAAAGTGCCCAGCTGGGTGTTTCCAACCACAGTACAAAATGTAAGACAATGATCCCAAACATAAAGCAAAATCTACAATGGAATGGTTCAAAAATAAACGTATCCAGGTCTTAGAATGGCCAAGTCAAAGTCCAGACCTGAATCCAATTGAGAATATGTGGAAAGAGCTGAAAACCTGCTGTTCACAAACGCTCTCCATCCAACCTCAAAGAGCTCGAGCTGTTTTGCAAGGAAGAATGGGCAAGAATTTCAGTCTCTAGATGTGCAAAACTGATAGAGACATACCCCAAGCAATTTGCAGCTGTAATCGGAGCAAAAGGTGGCGCAACAAAGTATTAATGCAAGGGGGCCGAATAATTTTGCACGCCCCACTTTTCAGTTTTATTATTACAAAAAAAGTTTAAATGATCCAATAAATTTCGTTCCACTTCACAAATGTGACCCACTTGTTGTTGATTCTTCACCAAAAATTTAAAATGTTATATCTTTTTGTTTGAAGCCTGAAATGTGGCAAAATGTTGAAAAGTTCCAGGGGGCCAAATACTTCCGCAAGGCACTGTATATTGTGGTCAGAGAGGCGACGTCACCAGCAGAGGGGGAGGGAGTTGGTGACATATAAAGGAGTTAGGAGCGCATGGGGGGAGTACTTTGCTCTTTAACCCCTTGACGACCGCCATACGGCTATATACGTCCTATCTGCACATGCCCTGTGCAGATAGCACGTATATACACGTGCAGGCGGCCCTTTAATCCCAGCGCTGATCAGCGCTGGGATTAAAGCTCCTGCTCCTGCAATCTAACAGGAGCAGGTCGGGTCCCGGCTCACAGACAGAGCGGGGACCCTGAGGAGAAGACAGGAGCGGTTTATTACCGCTTCTGTCTTCTCCTCAGCCGGAGGACAGCCTTAGCCGGCGCAGCAGGAAAGAAGCGGCAGCGCCGCTTCCTGTGTCAGTCCCGGCGGTCACGTGGGACTAACAAGGAGACCCTGATCAGCTCTGCCTGTGTGTAATGAGCCCCCAGGGGGCTGTTTTCCCCTGTAACTGGGGCTCCTGTGGATGCCCCAGTTACAGTGGGGGGAAAAAAAAGTGTTAAAAAAAAGAAAAAAAAAAAAAAAAGTCAGTCCTCCAGAGGTCTTTTAATGACCTCCTGGGGGACATATTGTTTGTCAAAAATAAATTAATATATCAGTAAAAAAATAAATAAATAAAAAACAAACAAAAAAAGTGTAAAAAAAAAAATTAAACACGCAGTCGCCAATGGAAACAGTCACCATAGTCGCCCCGTCAAATAAAATATATACATGCTATATATCAAAACGATCGGCATCAAATAGGGAACCCATTGCAATAATTAATTTGTGCGTCAGTTTTAATATTTAAAAAATAAAAATATAATTAAAAAAAAAATTTTAAACTTTTTTTTTTAATAAGAATTAGCGGTTTTTGTCTAAATTAAACCTAAAAAAATATAAAATATCTTTAAAAAAAACATTCTAATAATAAGTCCTAAGTGTCAAGTAAAAAAAAATTGCAAAAATTATTTTCGTATTCAAACGAAAAAAAAAAAATTAGGGTCACTAAGCCACCATGTGCCCAAATCACAAAAAGTTGCCTGGACATTCAGGCCTTTTATAGGTCCGGTCATGAAAGGGTTAAAGAGGAGGGCCTGGGATCTTTGGGAGGTTGAAAACGCCCCGCTGTGCTCTTTATGGCTCATTTGCATATATAACAAACTTTTTTTGCAATCACAAAAGCATACCAAAGATATGTAACAGCACCTTCCTGACAGACTGCCTTTAAAGTATAAGGGCACTATTTATTGCAGTTTTGATGTGTTTGTCAAAATGAATGATAGTCAGGACTGCATGTTAGGTTGTAGTCACCTGATTAACCTATTCTTTTTTTTTTTTGCTTTTAGGATCCACACAATGAATATGACAGTTCTGATGACTGCAACATCCTTCATTAAGCCTCAAAATAATGAAATAGTTTGCAAGTTCTTTGGTTTCCTACCTAACGAGATTGAGGTCGGGGACTACTTAGGGAGACATCCTCTAAAAATGTATTGTTCATGTTTACATATATAAATATTTGTAAATTAATCTATATGTATATAAATATATTACAAAGAGCTGCAAAGAATTACTGGTATGTGACGTGGGAATATTTAAGAAAAGAATCCTGGAGACTAGATAAAAATAGCTGAGATACGAGTCCCACCAAGCCCCCTTTTTGGAGTAATACCAATAAATGTGCTGTGTAAGTGGGGACACTTTTAGGAATAAAATACAGTGGAAATAAAAGACAATGGTGTGTGCATGAAGTCTATGTAGCACAGCGCCCCTGTATGGCTGCGTCATTCAGTTGAACGTATTCATTACACATCCATGCAATTCTAAAGTATATTTGTTTTACCAACACTACGAGGTATAGAAAATCATTCAGTATGAGGGTACAACCTCACGGTCGTGATGTGCTCAGGAATTGCAGCATCTCATTTCCCAATAGAAGTCAATGGGAATATAGGATTCTGAGATAGACCTGGCACTTTTCAAGCTGTGATGACGGCATCTATTGTACATGTTCGACTGCACATAAAACATGGCCATCCGCTTGTGGCTGCTGACAGCATTGGCTATACAATGGGACATATTTTACCACAGGTATCACAGAATGCTGAATAAACAGCAGAATGAACAACAGTTCAGACAACAGTCCATAAACGATCAGGGACAAAAATTGCACCCTAAAAGAATGATTTATACTAGTGGTAATTCTGGGGCCAGAAGCTTTTTACGCATTTTGAGCCCCCTCTCCGCCCCACCCCCCCACCTTTCACTTTCTGCCCCATATTTCTTTCTGTTAAACATTAAAGAAAACTATGCCACATGTATAACACCCCCAGTCCTTCATAGTGTATAACACAGTATGCAGTATTTAGTAAAACACCCCACAATATACAGTATTATATAATATATATTATAACATTCCAGAGTCTGCAGTATACAGTATAACAACCACACACTATACAGTATAATTCCACAGTACGCTATATATATATATATTGTAACACCACACAGTATACAGTACCCCACAGTAAGCAGTATACAGTATAACACCCCACAGTATACAGTATAACACCCCGCAGTATAACACCCCACAGTATGCAGTAGTCCACAGTCTGCAGTATACAGTACAATGCTTCCCAGTCTGCAGTATACAGTATAACACCCCACAGCCTGCAGTATACAGCATAACACCCCACATTATGTAGTATATAGTATAACACCCTCTGTCACCTTTTCCTGATGTAATCCTCACAAAAAAATCAATAAAACTATGGCAAATTTCTCCTGCAGCAACACTCCTGCTAGTGAGCGAGGACTTGTGATGTCATCAATATGTTACTGGTCACCTGGTGCTGATGTCATCAAAGGTCCATTCCACTATGAGAATCACAGCTCTTCGTTCTTGTAATGGGTGTTTTGGGCCCCACAGAAACGTTGTGCCCAGGGCTGCTGACCCAAAAGCCCCTATTATATTCTGCCATTATCTTAAAAGCATGCATTCCCTAACTACAGTATGACTGCGACATGACCAAGCTGTGTGGTCATAACAGTCATTGGCAATTGTCCTTGATGGTAAAAGCACTTCTCCATTATATAATTAAAAATGGCCTCAGATACATCAATAATTAAGCAGGCTCCTGAGGAAGAGCCATCAGATAACAAATGAGGACTTTGATGAACAAAATCTAAAACTATATAGTTGCCTAAAAAAGAAGCCATACTCCTCATCACCTATCACCTGCTGCTCCGGTTTTGATGTGGCTCTCCACTTCCTCATCCTGGCTTGACATGGAAATGCCTACTGTCTGAGGCGGGTTACTGTCAGTGACTGGCTGAGCAGGAATCTCTTGCCATTTCTGGTGTGTTAACCTAAGAGAATGAAATGGAAGGCAATGTCGTAACAGCAGAAGTGAAGGGGCCATGCTTTTTTTTTTTTTTAAGTTACTCTAAGCAATAGATAAAAAATTAAATAACGCTGGATGAGTCTGTCAGCAGACCCCTTTAACCCTTTCTACCCCGGAGGTTTTTTCGGTTTTGCATTTTCGTTTTTTTGCTCCTTGCCTTCATACAGCCATAACTTTTATTTTTCTGCTCACATAGTTGTATGTGGGCTTGTTTTTTGCGGGACAAGTTGTACTTTCAAACGCCACCATTTATTATTGGATATGGTGTAGTGGGAAAAAAATTCCAAATCGGGTGAAATTGCAAAAAAAACCCCACTATTCCGCTACAGGTTTCCGGGTTTTTTATTTACGGCGTTCGCTGTTCATTAAAACCGACCAGTTACTTTCATTCTACAGGTCAGTACGAATCCAGCGGTACCTAACATGTATCGTTTTTCTTGTGTTTTGATAGTGATAAAAAAATGATAAAGTTGGTTGTTTTGTTTTTGGTTTTTTTTGGTCGTCATATCTTGACCCCGATAACTTTTTGGCATTTATGTGTACGGAGCTGTATGGGGGCTCATTTTTTGCGGGGCGATCTGAAGTTTTTATTGATACCATTCTGGGGTGTGTCTGACTTTTTGATCGATTTTTATTTAATTTTTAAAAAAAAAAAAAGTGACAAAAAACAGCAAATCGCCATTTTGACGCTTTTTCCCGCCACACAATTCACCGTGTTGGAATTTTTTTTTTTAGTTTAAAAGTACGGGCGTTTTCGGTCACGGTGATACCCATGATGTCTATATTTATTGTTATTTAGGTATTTATTTTTTAATTATACGGAAAAGGGGGTGATTTAAACTTTTATATTTTTTTATTTTTTATATATTTTTTAACTTTTTTTTTAAATTTGTTTATTATTTGAAAGCTCAAATATAAGCTAATATATTGTACTTTTAATTTTTTCACTATGAGCAATCTCTGATTTTTAATCTTGAATTAAAACTCATGATTGCTCATTTCTTATCCTGGCCTGCCATCTAGTGGCCAGAATAAGAATTGCACTTTGAAAGCTGTAATCCTCACTAGCGAGGATTACAGCTTTCATAGCGTGTACAGACGGCCCGATTGGCCAATCGGGTCGTCTGTACATCACCCAGAAGCAAACCGCTTCCAGGTACAGGCTACTTCCGGGTACAGATACCACCGGAAGCCTTCAGAGGGGCCCACAAGAAATGAGAGGCCCATCGGAAGACGCCGCCGATGGCGGTAAGTAGCCGCAAGTCTCTGCTGTTAGAAACAGCAGAGACTTGCCGGCCATGACGCCCGCCGAACCCGCGAGCGGGCGTCATGTCCCCACACCACCCAAGCACCGTACATGTACGGCGTCGGTTGGGAAGGGGTTAAACCTGAGGACACTGTAAGCATATGTGGGGTGATGGTCATGCAGGCTGCATCCCCAAGAAATTCAAAATTCCAATTTTAATCCCCCTAAATGCCAAGATCACAAGTGTCATGGAGGCAGTCCCTTTCAGTTTGGAGCTCTCTGAACTGGCCACTTTTTTGGCTCCTCTATTATGCTGAGCAATGGCTCTAGCAATTTCTGGATCGGACGCCACATCCGTCATTTAGAGCAGAGGGGGCTGGAGTGATCCATCCAGAGGGCCAAGAGCCTTCATGGCATTTACAATCATGGCATGGATTCAGAGTTCTTGGTCATGTACCTGAACGACCATTACTCCAGGTATGCTTAAATGTTCCCCCGGGAAAACTTTTTTTTTTTTCTTTTTACCAAGTGCCTGCACTCTGACTTCATAAATAGAAGATTTATACTTAACCTGCTCCCCGCTCCTCTGCTCACATTCTGGTTCCTGGCTTGTTGTCTTCTGGTGCTGCATGGTCTTGGTCATATTCTCCTCTGCAGCCAATGACTGGCTTCAGTGGTGACGTCCTACTTGTAGATCACATCAACAAGAAGGAAGAGGACTTTTGGAACTGAGCTCTCTCCTCACCTCCTAGCCCTTTATAATTCCTTTCTTCTTGGTTCCCCAATTCCGTCTACTATGTTATCCTCACACATTGTAGTAATCCCCAAACCGCGTAAAGACCCCCAAAAATGCGCAAATTACAGGCCAATTTCTTTGTTAAATGCTGACTTTAAAATGTTTACCCATATTCTTGCAGCCCACCTAAATATATGACTCCCCAGCCTAATACATAAAGACCAAGTGGGATTTATCACTGCCGTAGGGTTCTCAATCTAATTGATGTGGCCAATCACACTGCTACCCAGCTCTGATACTGAGCCTTGACGCAGAAAAGGCCTTTGACCGCCTTGACTGGTCTTTTTTCTTTGAGACCTTCCGGGCATTTGGTATCTCAGGTCCCTATCTCCAAGCTATTCTTAGGCCTCTTTCACACTAGCGTTAGCACGGATCCGGCACCTAAAGGGTGCCAACGGATCCGTGCTAACGCTGATACATGTGTGGAGCCGGAGCAGCGCTCCGGCCCCACACGTTACCACACACATTGGCACAAGACATACACACATACATACTCACATACTCCAGGGACGCCGGCAGAACGTCTTCACGCTCCTCCTGCGCGCAGTGATGACGATTCCCCACAGCGCCCTCTGCTGGGCGCAGTGGGGAAACGTCATAGCTGCGCGCAGGAGGCGCATGAAGACATGCTGCCGGCGTCCCTGGAGTATGTGAGTATGTATGTATTTATGTATGTGTCTAGCTCTGTAGCCGGATCCGGAATGACCCCCCCATTGCAAATCAATGGAGGACAGATCCGGATTACTGGTGTGTCCACACCAAACGGATCCGTCCCCATTGACTTGCATTGGGGGTCATTCTGGATCCGTCTTGGTGCGGATCCCTGGACCGGAGAGCAAACCGCAGCATGCTGCGGTTTGTTCTCCGGTCTGAAGACGGAACGGAATGCTTTCAGGAGCATTCCGTTGTCTTCAGTTCAGTTTTGTCCCCATTGACAATGAATGGGGACAAAACTGAAGCGTTTTATTCCGGTATTGAGCCCCTATGACGGAACTCAATACCGGAATTTTAAAACTCTAGTGTAAAAGTAGCCGAAGTCTTTGAAAAGGAAAATACATACAATGCAACAGCACACTGCTAACCAGATAAAGCACAAAATGCCATAGAGATATGAAGTATTCTGGAGCTAATGCTATGCTTGTTTGGTAAATAGAGATTCTTGGCAAATATATTTGGTAAAAAATTATCTGGGCCCGTTCACCAAATCGTCAAGGTGATCTCTGTAGAACAGGAACCTAACACTATGACCTACCTGTTATGTGCCAACCTTGGCTTCCGTACAATCAGGGGGTGTTTGGTTCCACATGCATGCTGGGTCCCTTCTGCCTTTTGCCATTTGTAGTGCTTCAAAGGCCTCCACTAATACAGGGATGCAGGTACCAAGCATGCATGCCGAGTCCACTTGGCTTTATAGTCACACCAGTTAAAATCAGCCTATGGAGCAGGCGGGGCTAGTCAGGAGTGCATGACCAAATGGAGTAGCCACACCTCCAGTACAAACTTACAAAGAAAAAAAGAGGGGTTTTCAGTCAGCACATCCCAATGTGCAGGTGCACGTTGCTATGGCTGATTGCAATGAAAAGGAAAATACATACAATGCAGACATATTCTTAGTCTTTAACTAAGGCAGAGGGAGCGGAGTAAACTCCCCTTCTGCTCCTCCACACCGTTTAACATCTCTAACGGCACACGTCAGGGATGTCCACTTTCACCACTTATTTTTGCCTTTGTATAGAGCCTCTTGCCGCCTATATTAAATTAAACCCAGATATCCAGGGCTTGAAAGTACAAGACAAGGATTTTAAAATATCTCTCTATGCAGACGACATTCTCCTCACGCTAACCAATCCTCATATCACGCTGCCCAATTTACATGACGCCCTGTCACGATATGGAGCCCTATCTGGATACAAAGTCATCTATCTGGAAGCCTTACCCATCCATATATCCGCTCCTGATCTACAACAATTTAAAAATAATCCATACCATTGGACAGATAATGCACTGAAGTATCTAGGGGTTTATATTACCCCCTAAATACTCCTCTCTGTACTCTCAAAACTACCCTCCCCTCTTTCGAGAGCTCGTCCCTTCTCATTAAATGGAAACCACTATATATATATCATTGTTAGGCTGCATAGCAGCGGTAAAGATGTCACTGCTCCCGAAATTACTTTACTACTTTGAGACACTCCCTGTACGTGTCCCCATGTCGGAACTCAAACTCCTACAACAGGCCATTTTTTATTTCATATGGCAGGGCAAATGGCACCATATACCTCACAAAGTTATGCTTGCAACAACAGATAAAGGAGGTCTGTCAGTCCCCAATATCTCACATTATTACTGGTCTACCCATCTTTGTGCGATCCCCTTCTGGGCTTCTCAATTGGCCTACACCAAATGGGTAGAAATCGAAAAATTGTGGATTGCTCCAGTACACCCGAACACCTTCTTATGGCAAGACCCTGGTGTCCCCCCCCACACTCCTTTACTGGGACCGATAGCCTTTACAACGCATATTTGGGACTCCTGTCACAAACGCTTTGCCTTAGGCTCCATTCACACGTCCTGTTTTTCTTTCCTGATTCGATCCTGATTTTTTCAGGACCCATTGAAATGAATGGATCCAGATCAGGATCAGATCAGGAAAGAAAAACAGGACGTGTGAATGGAGCGTTAGTCTCTCAACATTCTTCCATGATATATTTCCTCTACAACCCTGCCATTAGCGCAAGCCTAACTGCTCCTATGGTCCGTGTCTGGTCATCGCTGGGTCTCTTTCGCCTGGCAGACGTGTTCGATGTCTCCACATTGACACTCAAATCCTTTACGCAACTACAAAACCAATCCAATTTACCAAGATCTGAGAGCCTACATTACCTTCAAATTCGCTATTATGTGAGCACCATCTTTGGGACACTTCAGGTTTCAACCACCACTAGGTTTAGGTCGTTTGGGTACCTGCACAAGAGGTCTGATCTCCATAATTTACCATTTATTATCTACAACGACGCTAGGCGGCTCTCCCCACCACACATATATGGACAAATGGTCCAGTGCTATTGGTTCCCCCCTTTCTCACGCTGCTTGGCAGATTATTTGGAATAGAGCTGCACAGTCCTCTATATGCACCACTTACAAAGAAACTCAATACGAATTGCTCATGCACTGGTATCACACTCCCGTCCTTTTGCACTCTCTAAATCCAGGATGTTGGCTCTCTGTACCACATTTTCTGGACGTGCCCTCTCATTGTCCAGTTTTGGGAGGATGTCAGGGAGGTCATTCAATCCCTGTTTATGACCCCTGTGGTGTTGGTAACGTCTATTTACTTGAACCCCCCCAGGATTGAATAGGCGCTCCTCCAGGCTGTTCTGCTGCTATGTACCACTGCTAAATCCTTCATTGCCAAGTCCTGGAAGCAGACAAATCCACCCTCTAAATCCATGTTTCTCGCAAGAGTCCGTGATCTTAGGTCTCTTGACTACCTAATAGCTTCTCCTAACAATACAGTTGACCACTTTAACGCAATTTGGACGCCTTGGGCAGCCCATCCCACCTACTCTTAGATTTTCTCAATCCCCCTGCTACTCATTCACCTCCCTCCCCCTCTCCTGCCCCACACCTCTTTCCCTATGTTTGTCTTTGTCTCGTCTTATGTCTAGGTTGTTTTTTATCCAGTTATATTGCTCATTATTGGATGGCTATATGAGCTCTTTGTATACTACCGCTTAACATTTCGCTCATTTCTGATAATCTTATTACTCTCATATTTCTCCGATGCATATTTTTTGTGCTCTTTTATTGTATTA
The DNA here is from genome assembly GCA_900303285.1 of Rhinella marina. Taxonomy (NCBI): domain Eukaryota; kingdom Metazoa; phylum Chordata; class Amphibia; order Anura; family Bufonidae; genus Rhinella; species Rhinella marina. The sequence continues at coordinate 44,972 of ONZH01000004.1, read as the reverse complement.
TAAAAAAAAGTGTACATCCGTACCAATAAAATATACAGGTTTTTTTTTTTTTTTTTTTAAGGAAGAGGAAGCAACCAACATTACAGCATCAATAGGATTTTCAACAGATCTGGATAGGAATTTATTGCTATGTCCTCCAATTTTGTCAAAAAAGTAATCTGTCTGCCCTACGGTACTCACCTCAGTAGCTGCCACCGATACAGATTTCTATGTTCATAGATCCTTCCTTTTAGCCACATACATTTTGTACAGCAAAGCCAACAAGCATAAAAATCCTTTTTGTCCTTGAATTGTTTTGAAGCCTTGTACATTTTGCCCACTAATTTAGTCCTCTACAGCCTCAAATGTTTCCAGAGGACTTCCAAAGCCCTGCTCAGTACATGCCCAAAACAAAGTATTCACATGTAAATCAGAAATGTTCACGAACAGCTGATGGACTGTCACCTTCATCTCAATCCTCCAGGAATGGAGGTGAACAGATATTTCTGTTATACAGACATGATCTTAAAATGCAACAGGAAAACAAATGGTCCTCTCAGTTTTACAATTTTAACCAGTCTTGACCAAGTGTGACAAGAAACCCTGACTTTGTTCTCAGCGTGCCATCTTAAAAGATACACTGGATATTGTTTATATATATATATATATATATATATATATATATATATATATATATATAGTTTATTGTTCAGCAGCTTTCAGTCCAATTCGAGGTTGAAACAATTCAAATTATGCAGTTTTGTGATATAATAAAACACATAAGAACAGCATAGGATTTCTTACCTAGATGTCAGCGCAACAAATCACTCGTGACGTGCAATATTGCTGCAGTTCTCTTTAGGGCAGGTTCGCATTGGTGTTATGCAATTCCGTTACAGGTTCTGTTAAAACTGAGTTATAACAGAATTCTAGGACGGGATGCAAAATGGAAGCCTTTAAGAGACATTCTGTTTTGCTCCATCCTAATACATGTCTATGGGGGCAAATAACAGTTCCGTTTGGCTCCGTTATACAAATAGTCCAATGAAAATTCCAAAGGACCACTATTTACACTGTGTACATACATATGTGGCAAAATGTATCCTATAGAATAAATAACAGCACAGATATGCTGCCAAATATACCCAATGCACTGAACGTAGCACAAACATGCAATAAAGTGTACATAAATACAAAAAAAAAATTCAGCCTGCAGTTAGACCAAAAATTTAAGATTTCACAAAAAATTTCAGATTTGGTTAAGATTTTTATCTTCAAGCTGCAAGGATCTTCGATGGGGTCCCCTATGGTTCCAAGTTATGCATATATTTTCATGTCTTTTTTTTGGAAGGGCAGTACAGTGATCCCTCAAGAAACAATGGTCTCAGGATACAATATTTTCAACACACAATTGTCTTTTCTGACCCATCATAAGTTGAAACCAGACTCAACATACAATGTCTCAGACTCAGATCCAACCAATCAAGGTCACTTCTCTAGTAAAACAGCTGTATTAGATGCTAGTTACTGACTGTTATATGTTAGGACATGTCTTACCGGTCTTAGTTATCTGTTTATTTTTCTTAATTCTCCATTTTCTCTTATCTTCGATCACATTTTGGGGCTTTGGAACCAATTACTCAACTTACAATGGTTTCAACATACAATGTCCTGGAACCAATTAATATTGTATCTTGAGGGACCACTGTACAGTATATTTTTCACAGTGAATATTCTGGTGTGACATGGTACAGATATGTGGATGATGTCTTCAGGCTTTGGAATGGAGTCTTTAAGAAACTGGAGCAGTTTGCCGCATAGCTGAAAAGTTGAGTAGAGGTTAAGAAAGACAAGTCGACTAATAGGTTTTCTACTACACCGCTCACCAAACCCACAATTAAAAAATAATCTATTGAGTCAAAGTGAACATGCTCCACAGGTATTAAAGATATACCAAAGGGCCAATTCCTGCGTGCTTACAGGATTTGCAGTTCGGACACAAAGGATCAAATACAGATGAAAAAACTTGTTCAGAGATTTGTCCAAAGAGGTTATTGTAAGGAAGAAGTGTGAAAGGTTCCCCATAGCACAGCGATGACATATAGAGAAGGGACTAAAAGACGCCCGTGACCCAGTGATATGTATATCCACCTATGATGGGCATTCCAATATGGTTCAGAATGTAATTAGGACACAAGTACGTCCACCATCCCATGAAAGGTCATGCTATCACTTTAAAAGGGCATTATATGTGTAATTCTAACAACGTAATGTACATGTTAAAATGCCATTGTGGAAAGGCTTAGGATCATGTTACGTATTAATGAGCACAAGTCGGCAATCATGAAAGATGCGATTGGTATAAAAAAAAAAAAATTCCATGAGACAGGAGTTCATAGACATTTTGCAGAGAAGGGACACAGAGTACACGATTTAAAGTCACTTGTACTGGAGGAGGTAGAAGACCAGGATTTTATATAGAAAATAAATATTGTAAAGATAAGTCTACTGGATTTGTACTCTTGATACATTAGCTCCTAATGGTGTCAATGAGAGCTGTAATTTTAGTGACTTTTATAACTTGTTTTATTTCATGTCTGTGCATTGGGTATATTTAACAGAATATCTGTACTGTTTATTCTATAAGATGCATTTTCTAACATACACCGTCTGAATAGTGGTCCTATGCGATTTTCAGTGGTTGAGTTATGAGCCACATATGTAATTGCTCTGAACAGGTGACTAGTTTTCTTTAATCTTTTCCAGTCACTGATTCAAATGGACTTTCACTTTTTTATCATCTTTGTAAGTCATGTGTACTCTGACTTATGGAATCTATATTTATATAACGCGAACTGCAGCAATATTGTATGTCACCCGTGATTTATTACGGTATATGGAGGTATCGAGAGACACATGCATGCTACAAGTGACTGGGACATATCTGCACAACAAAAGACAGTTCTTTGCCCCAGTTTTGGAAAAATATAAGGTGAAGACAATTCTTCACATTCACCCAGTACTCCTTATTATGGAAGCTAAATCTTAAGGTGGGTTTACACCGAACGATGTAACAGCCGATTGTCGGGAAAGAAGTGTTCTTTCCCGACAGTCGGCTACTCGTTCAGTGACGAAGACCATGGCATTTACATGTAGCGATCTCCTTAACAGTATGATCTGCTGTCCAGAACCGATTGATGTGCCTGCATAAACTACAGGATCACCCTTTGATTGGGTGAGGGGCGGCACATTTAGATGGGCAGATTATTGGGAACAAGCGTTTGCAGGAACGGTCGTATGCAATAACCTGCCCGAAAATCGGGCAGTCTAAATCCAGCATTAGACATGTTTTCTACATAGTGATAGAAATCTACAGGTTACTGCTCATTCTACTGTGTTTGCCTCATTCTGGAAAGCCATCACAATCAATTGCCCAACTGTGTGGCCCCGGCATGTTCCATCACATGCCATATTCTACAGGTTTTGTGGGGAAAACGATCAGCCCTTTAAAATATGCTCAATCCTTTGTTCCACCTGGATATAAACTCAGTAAGATATACCTGGCAGCGGCTTAAGCTCCTGCTCCCTACTGATGTCATGTCCATCACTGGATCCAAAAGTGCATTTAACCCTTTCATGACCGGACCTATAAAAGGCCTGAATGTCCAGGCAACTTTTTGTGATTTGGGCACATGGTGGCTTAGTGACCCTAATTTTTTTTTTTTCGTTTGAATACGAAAATAATTTTTGCTATTTTTTTTTACTTGACACTTAGGACTTATTATTAGAATGTTTTTTTTTAAAGATATTTTATATTTTTTTAGGTTTTAATTTAGACAAAAACCGCTAATTCTTATAAAAAAAAGGATTTTTTTTTAATTATAGATTTTTTTTTTTAAATATTAAAACTGACGCACAAATTAATTATTGCAATGGGTTCCCTATTTGATGACGATCATTTTGATATATAGCATGTATAGATTTTATTTGACGGGGCGACTATGGTGACTGTTTCTATTGGCGACTGCGTGTTTAATTTTTTTTTTTTTACACTTTTTTTGTTTGTTTTTTATTTTTTACTTATATATTAATTTATTTTTGACAACTAATATGTCCCCCAGGAGGTCATTAAAAGACCTCTGGAGGACTGACTTTTTTTTTTTTTTTACACTTTTTTTCCCACTGTTTCCACTGTAACTGGGGCATCCACAGGAGCCCCAGTTACAGGGGAAAACAGCCCCCTGGGGGCTTATTACATAGAGGCAGAACTGATCAGGGTCTCCTTAGACCCTGCAGCACTGCTCTGGCCCGAGACACCCGGCGGTCACGTGACCGCCGGGTCTAACACACGAAGCGGCGCTGCCGCTTCTTTCCTCGCTGCGCCGCTGAAGAGGTAAGGCTGTCCTCCGGCTTAGGAGAAGACAGAAGCGGTAATAAACCGCTCCTGTCTTCTCCTCAGGGTCCCCGCTTTGTCTGTGAGCCGGGACCCGACCTGCTCCTGCTAGATTGCAGGAGCAGGAGCTTTAATCCCAGCGCTGGAATTAAAGGGCCGCCTGCACGTCTATATACGTGCTATCTGCACGGGGCATGTGCAGATAGGATGTATATAGCCGTATGGCGGTCGTGAAGGGGTTAAAGTATATAAGCCTCAGCTGATGGAACATTAAAATGTGGTAGTTACTATCTCAGGGGGACATAACTGATGAAGATGCATGAATGGACATCAAATGTTTCATTGCATTGCACCAATATATCTCTTAGTAAAACCAGCCAGACACGCCAGTCTCCAATTTCTCAGTTTCCTTTGCCCTGGTTTTGGCAAACAGTAAGTGAATGGATGAATATTAAAGACCCGTCACCTCTCCCGGCTTGCCGTTTTTTACTAACTACTTGTATTCCTGATGTAATAACAATTCTGGAACATCTATTCTTATGATTATGTTGTATCATTCCTCTATTATTTCTTCTAGAAGTTTATGAATGAATTGCCAGCAGTCTGCTATAAGGGTCCGGCTATGTCGCGTGACACAAAGGGGTCTGGCTGATATCATATACTTCAATTCGACAGATGCAGCAAATCCCACTTGGATTGATTTTTTTGCGACTGTTGTGTCACAGTCGCTGCATGTAGCGTTGCAACACCATTAAAATGTATTACATAAAATGTCACGTGGTATAGCCAGACCCTTAAAGGGGTTGTCTAAGTTATATTTATTGATGACCTATCCTCAGGATAGGTCATCAATATCAGATCAGCAGGGGTGCTGGGTGTCAGACCCCCCGCCGATCTGATATTGATGACCTATCCTGATCAGCTGTTTGAAGAGCCGGCGCTGCCTCCTCGTCATTGTTTACCCGCTTGTTGTAACATCTGAAGCGGTGAGCAAGTGTAATTACACCCAAGCCGTCCCACTGATTTTAATGGAACGGATCGCTCCTATACAAGTGTATCAGAATGAGCCGTCCCTTAGGAATGAATGGAATGGCTTGGGTGTAATTACACCTGCTCAGCACTGCGGATGTTACCATAAATTCATAACATAACCTAGCTAATTATTTGGCACTATCCAGCAGTGTTTATTTCCTGTTGTTTTACCCAGTTTACAGGGAGCAATTCCCACATCCTAGGTGCTGTGCTCATTAGCTACAAAGGCTGAAAGACTTTAAATGTGTTGTCCTAGGATATGCTATTTACTCCTATGAGAGTTCTGAAAATGGTACTGCAAGGCAAACCACTGAGCCACTGTGCTGCCCAACCATCTCCTGTACTGTGGTTTGCTTAGTTTAGGCCATGTATACAAAGGCTGGTCACACACTTTATATAGCTGTCAGCCAAATGCTTATTCAATTGACAGCTTTCTACCGAATTGACCCTTTCCCTATACACATACATGCACCTTCGTCTCGGCTGAGCCTGCATGTGTTTTGAATAGAGAGAGGGGAGTAGGCCATTGTCAGACACCTCTGGTGGTGGATTATCGTCCCCGAGAAGAAGAGGATTGTACATGTTGAAACACAACAGCCTGATTCTTCTGACCTAACATCTCATGGAAAGGTTAGGACATCTCCATATACATTAGATAGGCGGCTGGTCCCACCTAAAACGAAACCTCCCAGCCATCCCTCTATGACTTCACATACTGTTTACCTTGACTACATTATATGCAGTTGCCTTATGCGACCTGGTAGACTAGAAGTCCCAGGGACAGTAAAAGCAGTAGGCAGGAGAAATAGCTGCCTCCTCCACAACCACATAGACACATACAATTTCATCAGCAGTGGTTCTTGAACACTTGACTACAATGATAACTAGAGATGAGCGAATATTAAAATGCTCGTGTGCTCAGTACTCGGTACGAACTTTTCCAAAAGTTCGTATATTCGTACCGAATAACGAACCCTATTGAAGTCAATGGGAGATACGAGCATTTTTGCAGGGGACCCAAGTTCTTCGCAGGCAAGGTTGCCTAAACACCTGAAAACCTCTGAAAGTGATGCAAACACCACGGAAATGGATAGGGAACACCAGGGGCAGCATGCATGGAGCAGGCAGAGACAGTGCAAGGAGCGACAGGACCTTGTCCGATAAAGCGTACGCTATGGCTAGGTATAATTTACTCTATACGCTGTTGCTTATGAATTCAAGTGAAACCATTACCACTTGCAAGCATAGAGAAGCTGTCACTCAACGTTCTGAGATTTTTGAATGACAACTTGTTGATCAGGACTCTAAGAAAGCTGGGTGATTACGATCTAATAGAAGTTAAGTCATGTGTGTCAGGATTTATCACTTATGTTTAGATCAACTCAGATTTAGATATTTCGTACGCTTATATATCAGATATTTTGTACGCTTTCGCTATCACACGCACACTCTTTCCCTCTCCTAAAACTACAAGGTGTGTGATCCGAGCACCAGGCGTACGCATATATATAATAGCACGTCACCTGATGCAAGCAGCCAATCACTCCTAGACACGTAGACACGTGGCAGGAGGTCCCCCAGGCTTCCCTGCATGTTTATTGGCTAAGAAATAAGCGCTAAACATGCAGGGAGGAGTTAAAAAAAAACACGAATTTCACACGCTACTCTGCCGAGTAACGAATACTTACGAGTACGCAAATATCCGTGCGGATAACAAATCTTTACGAATATATTCGCTCATCTCTATTGATAACCAATATATCCACGTCTGTTGATGTATGCTGTACTAAAACAGAACTATAAGAATTAGATTGCAAGTATAACGGCTCTATCTAAAGCTTTTCCTTAAAATGATTTGGTAAATCGGCAGTCAGGACGGTAGCCAAATTCTGTAAATTAAGTGACAAGGGGATCTGTAAGGCTACTTTCACATCTGTGTTTTTAATTAAGGTTTTGAGAGCCAGCAGAGGGACAGTTTATTTTTGTTCCCATTCATTGTCAATGGGGACAAAACTGATCAGGATGCATCAGTTCAGTTGCAAGCAGCGTTTTTGTGTCCGGTTTGTAAAATGCAACAAACCGGATCCGGCATGAAAATTAAAGGCAATGGTGCCAGATCCATTTTTTTTCATTACCAAAAAAAAATAAACAGATCCTGCGCCCATTGACTTAAAATAATTCTCATACCAGATCTGGATTGTTGCGTTTTGATTTAATACAACCAAAAATTCAGGTTTTCAGATTCTCTGCTGGATCTCAAAGCCTGAATTAAAAACGCAGATATGAAAGTAGCCTAAAGCTGTATTTACAAAGCCGATAATCGTCCAGATCATCAGGAAAGACCGACTGTTCCTGTTCCCGACAATCTGCCGGTGTAAATGTGCTGTCGAACAAGCGTTTTGCTCGTTCATCCGGTGTTCATTGGGTGATCCTGTTGTTCATGCAGGCACCACGGATCATAGTTTCTGGGCAGCAGATCATTTGGTCTAAACAGCTATCTGTTGTTCAGAATCCATGATTCTGTATGGGGATGAGGCATCGCTATTGCAAGTGAAGGAGATCACTGCATGTAAATTCAGCAGTCTCCTCCAATAAGCGAGCAACCAACTGTTGGGAAGGAACACTTCCTTCCCGACAATGGGCTGCAGAATCGTCCCTTGTAAATCCACCATAGGGCTAATTATATTATTGGCGCCCTTTCAGTGATGCAGTCCAATGTGAACTTCAGGCCAAAGAATGTTGCGCACCATACAGATTAAATATTCCGTACCATTTACTAATGTTGTGCTAGGAACCTATAACCAATGGGTTTCATGTGCTTTTATCCATGATGCACCATAATTTGCAATCACACATCATATTTTAATTTTTAGAAAGTCCAGGACACACACGTGTGCTAGGCCGCACTAACACACCTTGGCTTTATTGCAATTTAGAGACGTGTGGTGCGAATTCAAAAGCATGTTAGAATTCTTCTCAAGCAATCGCAGTGTCCCACAAAAGCAAAAATAGGAACAAGTCCTACAGAGGCTTCCATAGGAAGAACCTACAGCTGTTCACTGCAGAAGCAAAACTACATGGATTAATACACTTTCTAGTTATAGTGGTGGTGCAGTCCCTTTTATCACCACTACACATGAACCTGACCTTAAAGGGAGTCTTTCACCTGATTTACTAATAGGCCGAAGCTTGGGCCCCTTCCTGCTTTATCGCGCTTCCGGTGATTGATTAGAATAAAAGTGTTTTTCTGCATTATACAGCGTGGGACAATTTAGCCAAAGGTACTGTGCTAACGTGTGTAAGGGGGTCTAGAGCCTGATCTGAGCGGTCTATAATGCTCAGATCAGGTGAAAGACTCCCTTTAAAGCCAGGGTCTGTGTGCGACAAGCCACTCTTGAGCAGCATGACTTCCTGGATAGGTCTGTAATAAGTCGTGGAACACTCCGGATTTGATTGATGGTTCTTGCAAACTCCTTGAAAGGAAAAGTAAAATATTACTAAAAGTACATCCTGTGCTTCATGGGATCATCAAGGCTAACTGGCACTTCTATGGATTCTATTAGCAGGACTACCCTTGAATTCCATCAGATGCAGTAATATAGGACTAAGCTGTAAACACTACACCAGTCTATGATATTCCCTGCGCTGCTGGAGAATGCACTTCATTTATGATGAGGAGCAAGCCTGGTCATATATTAGGCACATCTTCCGTCTGACAGCTCTGAGCTGCCACAGAACTCTGTCTTCATTTACACCAGAAAACTGTGGTAAATGAAAATAAATGTGCCCCCTTTTCAGAAAGTAAAAAGGGCAGCGTAGAAACGCTCCTCTCGACAAAATGTTGCAGTTTTGCAACTTTAAACTGTAACTGTCATATTTTTTTTATTTGCTAGTTTATTAGACCTAGGCATGTATACCGGAGTTGTCTTTCAATGATCCAAAGATCTGTAATTCTATTATAATAACAGCTTTCATTAATGTCCCCTGGCCCTTTCCACTGGTCCCTTAAAAGACTGTTGCTAGGGCTTGTCTGTCTTCCCTTTAGTATAAACAGAAGACAGAGGGGCATTACATGCCTGCATTAGGCTTCAGAGTGAGGAGGTGTGTCTCTCAGTAATCCAATCTGATTGGCCGGCAGGAAGCTGCAGGCTACAACAAGTGTGTATGTGAAGTGAGGGAAAGCAGTTTTGGTCTCAGAGAACTGGCAGAGGAGCCGTCTTGAGAAGATTCTCACATTGTAGGGGTTAAAACAGCCGTAATTAAGGAAAAAAACTCAAGGAAAACAGTGCTATGTGAAGAAACTAAAGACTGCTTTATGCATAACGCTGCAGCTTCTGTAACATATGCTAAAATAGATTTTTTGATGGAAACATGACAGTTACACTTTAAAAACCTGCAAACTTATTTAAGCCAGAAAAGTGGCGTGGTGGGATCAATCGATGGTGGGAATGATACATTTCCCACTATGTAGTATCTCCTAAGTGTCTACTAGAGGATCATACATACATTCTTCATACCTGTTGTAGCTTGTAAATTCTTGGAGATTATTATCGGATATGAACCATCTCATCTAGGAAAGGAGTCTTCATGCAGCCAGTGCAAAGCTGATCCATCCATAATGGTGCCTCATGCTGCAGTGGGGTACGTCGTGGATAAAATGTAAAGTTGATATCATAATTTAACAGGCAACTGATGGAAGCCATGTAGATGTCTGAGAATCTGATCAGTCTTCTGGAGAAGTATGTTGGGTTGTGGTAAGTTCTAAAAATGCTACCAAACTGGGGATTAAATAGGTTCTTCGTAACAGACCTGTAAGTACAGATCATTTAAAATCATGGAAGAGAAAATGTTGTGTGTTGGGCACATTTTATCCACTGTATTATATTTTTAGATTTTCATATCTCCAAATGTTTAAAATCAAACCTTGTAATCTGAGTAGCTGTGTAGCGGCACCTTTATGTTATCTGATTCTTTAAGAAATGGCTATAATTTACAGTATAAGAGAAGATGGCAATTGCTCGTACCTGAAGAACAAACACTGCCACATGTCTTAATGGGGTATTCGGGTTACCATAAATACAACTTATGTTTAAGACTAATTCATCATCAATAATTACCTAATATAATGTCAATTTCACATATTTATCGTTCAGTAGTTATAAAAATAGTTTTCTTCCTCTGCTACCCACTGTGTTTCCTCATAAGTTACCATGGCATCGACCTGTAGTTCTGAGCCTTTGTTAGGTCAAGCATGCTCAGTGTGTAGAGTAAAGGGGGCCTGACTGGACTGTGATATCAGGCAGACAATCAATAAACAGCAACACTCATGAACAAGCACAAACTCACAGAGGGAAAGCTAGGAATTGTGTGGATTGTAGTTTTGTGAGGGAAGATCATGAGCCATGATACTGTCTGTGTGTTGCAGGCTCACACAGGAGCTAGACTAATGGATTGCAAGGTAAAATGAAGCTCTGGTTATATGTATTGGTATGGGTTCTAGTTGGGTCACAGCTTGCAGCCTTAATGCAGTTTTTCAAAAATTAAGTTACTTTACCGGAATACCCCTTTGATGCACTTGGGTCCCTAAAGGCCCCTTTCCACTGATGAGACAATAATTGAGACAATTATCAAAAAGGAGCATTCCTAGAAGCGGTTCCAATAGTGTAAAGTTGCCACCGATCATCAGGTTCACTGGGTGAACGCATAGCTGCAGTGGTCACCTAAATCATTATTTCTGCGCATCTGAAAAGCAGCGATTCTCTACAGGGATTACTGTAGCTAGGCCCCATACACAGCACATGATTGCTGCATGTAAGTGCAGGTCTTACCTCCTCTGATGAGCAGGCAATTATGAGGAACAAATGGATCGTTCTTGATAATTGCTTGTATCAGCCATTGTAAGGGGGCCTTTAAATGTAAGAGGGATATCTGCCTGTGATGAGCCTCACATATCACCTCTCTGTTTGACTTTTGGGTAGTTACTGTACTGTAAGACATATTCTTATAAGTCTTTGCATCAACAAGACTATATATTGTAATATCATGGGTGCCTTCTCTAAAGGCACCACATAATATGCAACCAAGGGTTTATCATACATGTATGGGACCATAGAAAAGTCGGTGGTAAACAAGTCTTTAGACTTCTTTCATACTAACGGTATGAGTTCTGGCAGGCTGTTACAGCAGACAACATCCTGCCGGAGCTCTCTGCATCAGGAATTGCTGGATGTTGATGCAATGCCCGCTGGCCCCATTGATTATGATAGGGTCCATCAGCGAGAAGACCGCTATCTGTAAAATAAGCTGGGATTTGGCCAGACAAAAAATGTTGCATCCCTACTGGGGGGCATTGCATTAACATTCGGCAATTCCGTATCTAGAGAACTCGGTAAGGCTTTTCTCTGCTGGAACTCATAATACTAGTGTAAAACTATCCTTATCTTTTCTGTGGTGGTATGAACCAGTGCTATAACAGGATCCTACTAAGATTTTTCCTGACCTGTTTGTACTCGGGGAGATTGTAGGGCGGCACCTGACACTGGCAGATAATGCCTGTACAAGCTTTAATGATACCAAACTATGTCCCAGTTCACAATTAGTAATAAACAGAACTGCGCCACGCAATACTTCACAATATCAATATAAACCATTTACCTTAATTCTTGACGCTCCTTCATCCACTCCATAAGAACTTGCTTGGACTCAGCATCTTGATAACTCTAGAATTATATATGTAACAATATAAGCTTTGTGTATATACATTCAAATCAGAAGTCACAGAAACAGGTTTCTGAATGATGGTGCAGGTCTTATTAATAATGGATTAAAGCGTACCTGAGTTTTCAAAAAATGTTTACATAATTCTTGTGCTTCACTGTCTAACTGTGAAGACACAGATCTTTTTTGGGCTTCCCTAATGTCTTCCTCTGCTATATTATGCTCTGTTTTGGCTGCACAGTTAGATGCATTTCTCTCACAAGCAGCAGGTCTCCCTTCTGTGGAATCTGCCAGTACTGTATGCAGTGACCTCATTTCCTTTACTTCCTACTATATTTGTTTTCTTCTAGAAAACGCTGATAAGGAAGGAGAGATCAGACTTGCAGACATACAGGAGCTTCTCTGCTCTTAAAAAGCTGTGTAGAAGCTCAGGATCTCAGGCTTTGACACGCACCCATTTTCTGTTTATCGTCTGTTACTAGGGATGGATCTAGCCTAACAACAGGTGGAAGTGAGTTTCCTAGTGGCCATGACTTTTTTCCTGGAAGATTTTTTAAATGACGTGATTAAGAAATTTGCCAATGACACCATTTTCTAATAAATGTAATTAAACTATGTGAAAGTACAGTGACTATTTAAATAAACCTAGAGGAGGGAGGCTGAAGAGGCACTAAAAATATAACTGAGGTGTCTCTGTTTGATAGATTTGACACATCTTGGTGAAAACTAGGATACTTTCCTCTTTTTTAACTGCTTCATGGGGATTTTACAACTCAAAAAAAGTTGCGCCCCCTTTTCATGACACTTGAAAAGTGCCTAACAGGGCACATAAAATGTCTAAAACTATAATAAATGAGGCATCTGCCATCTGCACCAGTTTGTTTGGTGCCTCACAAGCCACAGTTTTGGCACAATGTCCTTTGTAAATCCGCACTGCTCCATGATGCGCAAAACACAATCTCAATGACTGAAAACATGCTGTAGATGCTTCATCCTGTAAGGCGGGTTCACACTGCCCGATGGTTGGGTAGCATACCCCATTCAGAATGCATGAGGACTAAACGGAAACGTTTTTTTTCCTGGTATATTGATCCTCTGCCGGATCTCAATACCGCAAAAAGTGTGAGAGTAGCCTAAAGGTGACAAAAAACACTTGTTCATTGGGTGAAACAATCGTTCATGCAGACACTTAAATTATTGTTTCTGGGCAGCAGATCGTGCTGTCTGTATGAGGACGAGCAATAGCAGTAGCCATCGCTCATCCTCATACTGTGGAGGTGATCACTGCATGTAGATACAGCTCTTCACCTCCACTAACATGCAGGCAATTGTCGAGAAGGAACACTTTCTTCCCGAAAACTGTGCCCTCAATAGCTGGATGTAAATGCAGTATTAGTTGCATGTAGTGATAACAGTCCATGGTATAGTACAATAAGCAATGAGGGAATTTAGGTTTACCCTGACCTGCATCCGCTCCAGCAGCCCAGTAACTGCTTGTTGCCAGGTCAGTGAATGCATGTACTGTTCAGTGTTTATTATCCGAATTTCATTCTCTAATTCAGGAACAATAGCTCCAGTTCTCCAACCGTGTCGCAACATGAGATCCTGTACACAAGAGGAGGGAGTCGGAGACAAGAAGTGGCTGTCAGTTTTAGAACTCATGACACTGACCAAATCAATTTAAATACTATATATATTCGTGGAATAGCAAAAATAAGTAGTAACAATCAGTAAATTAAACCCTTTAAAGGGGTTCTCCAGGAATTAAGAAAATACGTAAATATTACTTTATTATAAATATATTCCCAAATATCTTTCATTAGTCATAATGCCTCATTTTGACTGCGCAGCAATCTTTAGGAGAAATAAAATGGCCACTGTCCTACTAGTACACACAAAACCTGCCCTAATCACAAAGCAGGACACAGCCACATCCCCACCTCCTCTCTGTACAGTACTTCATGTCTCCTCATGAACTATGTTCCTACAGAGATTCAGCTGAAGATCATATTAAACAGTATTCAGGACCATAACCCCTGACAAACAGAGCGGAAAGGAGGATGAGGCAGCTCTTTACCTCAGTGCTCTAAAGTAACTTGTCCTCCTGTGTGATTAGGACAGGTTTTGTGTGGACTAATAGGATGGCGGCCATTTTATTTCTCCAATTGATTGCTCCCCAGACAAAACGAGCCATTATAACTAATGAAAGGTATTTGGGAATATATTTATAATATAGCAATATTTATGTATTTTCATTTTCACTCCTGGAGAACCCCTGTCTGAGTCTGAGATCGATGTTACTGTAAGAAATGCTGAGGTTCCCAATGCTTTATAAACCTACAGTCAGCAGGGTACAGGCTGCTATTTGTGACCGTAATCTGCTGATTGGTTTCCATCAACCTAAGGGCCCTTTTACGTTCATTCCATCATTGCCCATAAAAAGGGCAGCAATCAGCCGACAAACGAGCAAACATTTCTTGGGTGCTTGAATCCTTAATGCAGAGGATGTGCTGACAGCAATATGTAAACTGAATGAAGAGCAATATTAATGTTTATTCCCCTTTCAATTTTCAGCCTGTCTAAAAATGAGAGACGACTGACCTGTTATATTCTCGTTCAGTGCTTGTTTGGGTGGAAATCAGCCTAAAAGGACCCTAAATCTGCAATTCAGTTACAGATTAGCAACACTGAGCTCCTCTACATATCAAGTTTATGAACACAACTATTAGAAATCTGAAAGTTGCCACCTGACAAGACAAGAATTCCAAAAGGCACATAATGTCATATACTACTTACCGCCAGATCGCTGTAAAGGTGATCACCAAAGTACAGCACCCTGGACCCTCTCCAGCCGGTTAATCTCAGGAAATCAAACAGGTTTCCCTGAGGATAAAAGTGTAAATGAATAAGGGTCAACACAAGTTTTCACATGTAATGTATACAGGGCACCGTACATAGCACCATGGAGAGTCATAATTTCCACTTTTCAGTTCTGTTCACCCCCGTTCATACCAGCTTGCACTTCTGGGCTTGTTACTGGCATCCTCAGCTTCGCGGAAGAGACTCAGGGCAATCAAACTATAATTCTTATTTTGGCCACCAGGTCAACATAAGAAATGAGCAATTCTCAGTAATAAATACATTTTAAAAATCCATGATTGTTCAAAATTAAAAATGAAAATTGATTTTGTATGCCCAAATAGGAGCTTCAAAATCATTACAAAAAAAGTTAATATATAAAAAATATAAAAGTTTAAATCACCCCCTTTCCATGTAATAAAAAATACCTAAATAACAAAAAAATATAAACATCATGGGCATCACCGCAACCAAAAACACCCATACTATTAAAAATGACAAAATATTTTTCCAATAAAGTGAATGGCGTAATGGAAAAAAGGGTCAAAATGGCCAATTTGCCATTTTTTCATGCTTTGAGAGCCAGAACCCTATTTTGTGCTCATATTATTTTACTAGTAGATCTAGGAGAATCGGATTGGTTAGGGCACTCAGCATTGTAAGTCATTTAGTTAAGTAAGCCATCCAAAATATATTTTTTTAAATATATTTATCCATTACCTGCTTGTATATTTTTCCTTTTTCTAAACTGTTGATCTTGTCCCATTGCAGTGAACCACTTTCATCTAGTCTCCTAAATGGCCTAAATACAATGGATGAAGAACATTTTAAAATGTTTAATTTTTTGTTTTTAATTTTTTCAGCCCCCTGGAACTTTTCAACCTTTTGCCACATTTCAGGCTTCAAACAAAAAGATATAACATTTTAAATTTTTGGTGAAGAATCAACAACAAGTGGGTCACAATTGTGAAGTGGAACGAAATTTATTGGATCATTTAAACTTTTTTGTAATAATAAAACTGAAAATGGGGCGTGCAAAATTATTTGGCCCCCTTGCATTAATACTTTGTTGCGCCACCTTTTGCTGCGATTACAGCTGTAAGTCGCTTGGGGTATGTCTCTATCAGTTTTGCACATCTAGAGACTGAAATTCTTGCCCATTCTTCCTTGCAAAACAGCTCGAGCTCTTTGAGGTTGGATGGAGAGCGTTTGTGAACAGCAGTTTTCAGCTCTTTCCACATATTCTCAATTGGATTCAGGTCTGGACTTTGACTTGGCCATTCTAAGACCTGGATACATTTATTTTTGAACCATTCCATTGTAGATTTTGCTTTATGTTTGGGATCATTGTCTTGTTGGAAGATAAATCTCCGTCCTAGTCTCAGGTCTTTTGCAGACTCCAACAGGTTTTCATCCAGAATGGTCCTGTATTTGGTTCCATCCATCTTCCCATCAATTTTAACCATCTTCCCTGTCCCTGCTGATGAAAAGCAGGCCCAAACCATGATGCTGCCACCACCATGTTTGACAGTGGGGATGGTGTGTTCAGGGTGATGAGCTGTGTTGCTTTTATGCCAAACATATCGTTTTGCATTGTTTCCAAAAAGCTGGATTTTGGTTTCCTCTGACCAGAGCACCTTCTTCCACATGTTTGGTGTGTCTCCCAGGTGGCTTGTGGCAAACTGTAAACAAGACTGTTTATGGATATCTTTGAGAAATGGATTTCTTCTTGCCACTCTTCCATAAAGACCAGATTTGTGAAGTGTTCGACTGATTGTTGTCCTATGGACAGACTCTCCCACCTCAGCTGTAGATCTCTGCAGTTCATCCAGAGTGATCATGGGCCTCTTGGCTGCATCTCTGATCAGTCTTCTCCTTGTTTGAGATGAAAGTTTAGAGGGACGGCCGGGTCTTGGTAGATTTGCAGTGGTCTGATACTCCTTCCATTTCAATATGATCGCTTGCACAGTGCTCCTTGGGATGTTTAAAGCTTGGGAAATCTTTTGGTATCCAAATCCGTCTTTAAACTTCTCCACAACAGTATCACGGACCTGCCTGGTGTGTTCCTTGGTCTTCATGATGCAGAACCCTGAGACTATCACGGAGCAGGTGCATTTATACGGAGACTTGATTACACACAGGTACATTCTATTTATCTTCATCAGTCATTTAGGACAACATTGGATCATTCAGAGATCCTCAATGAACTTCTGGAGTGAGTTTTCTGAACTGAAAGTAAATGGGCCGAATAATTTTGCACGCCCAACTTTTCAGTTTTATTATTACAAAAAAAGTTTAAATGATCCAATAAATTTCATTCCACTTCACAATTGTGACCCACTTGTTGTTGATTCTTCACCAAAAATTTAAAACGTTATATCTTTTTGTTTGAAGCCTGAAATGTGGCAAAAGGTTTAAAAGTTCCATGGGGCCGAATACTGGAGGATAGCACACAAAACGGGTTGAGAGCAGCACCAAAACACCATATAGACCCTACTAGGAATGCAACAGCTCATCCAAGATCACTGATCCAATCGATCCTTCAAATAGTATATCAATCACAGTTGACGGCAGCATATCCTTATGAAGTCCTTTTATTCAAAATGGGTCCATGAAAATATGTACAAAAATAAAGAAAATGCCCGTGCGACGTTTCGGCTACTGAGAAAGGCTACTATGTAGCCGAAATGTCGCATAGGATATCATAAGGATATGCTGCCATCTACTGTGATTGATATACTATCTGGAGGATAGGCCATCAATATCAAAATACTGGAAGGCTAGTCCAATTCAGACATGGCAGGAAAGAATCCACAAAAACGCTGTTCCAATGTTGTAGCAATAGTTGTAACATAACACAATACAATGGCTCAAAAGATGTGTTATACTGTTATATGTTCTGTATGCTGTCTTAACGTACAGGGTGGGCCATTTATATGGATACACCTAAATAAAATGGGAATGGTTGGTGATATTAACTTCCTGTTTGTGGCACATTAGTATATGGGAGGGGGGAAACTTTTCAAGATGGGTGGTGACCATGGCGGCCATTTTGAAGTCTGCCATTTTGGATCCAACTTTAGTTTTTTCAATGGGAAGAGGGTCATGTGACATCAAACTTATTGAGAATTTCACAAAAAAACAATGGTCTGCTTGTTTTTAACATAACTATTCTTTCACGAGTTATTTACAAGTTTCTGACCACTTATAAAATGTGCCCATTGTGTTGGATTGTCAATGAAACCCTCTTCTCCCACTCTTCACACACTGATAGCAACACCGCAGAAGAAATGCTAGCACAGACTTCCAGTATCCGTAGTTTCAGGTCCTGCACATCTCGTATCTTCACAGCATAGACAATTGCCTTCAGATGACCCCAAAGATAAAAGTCTAAGGGGGTCAGATCGGGAGACCTTGGGGGCCATTCAACTGCTTCATGATGATGTGTTTTCCTCTTTATGCACTGAAGCTGGCACGTTCCAGCGTTTTTCCAGCAAGATGGTGCACCACCACATTATGGGTGTCAGGTCCGAGCATTCCTAGATGAACAGTTTCCTGGAAAGTGGATTGGTCATCGTGGGCCAGTTGAATGGCCCCCAAGGTCTCCCGATCTGACCCCCTTAGACTTTTATCTTTGGGGTCATCTGAAGGCAATTGTCTATGCTGTGAAGATACGAGATGTGCAGCACCTAAAACTACGCATACTGGAAGCCTGTGCTAGCATTTCTTCTGCCGTGTTGCTATCAGTGTGTGAAGAGTGGGAGAAGAGGGTTGCATTGACAATCCAACACAATGGGCAGCACTTTGAACACATTTTATAAGTGGTCAGAAACTTGAAAATAACTCATGAAAGAATAAAGTTACGTTAAAACCAAGCACACCATTGTTTTTCTTGTGACATTCTCAATAAGTTTGATGTGTACATGACCCTCTTCCCATTGAAAAAACTAAAGTTGGATCCAAAATGGCCGACTTCAAAATGGCCGCCATGGTCACCACCCATCTTGAAAAGTTTCCCCCCTCCCATATACTAATGTGCCACAAACAGGAAGTTAATATCACCAACCATTCCCATTTTATTTAGGTGTATCCATATAAATGACCCACCCTGTACAATGAAAAACCAATAAAATTGGCTTGATTAAAAAAAAAATTTACAAATACATTTACGAAACTGCAGATCACATTCTGCTCTTCTCCTCTCCTGCATCTATAACATAATGCATATATTAGTGAGCCCCCATTTGCTTTGATTTGAGCAGTGTGTAGCCCATACTTGCGTCGGTCCGTGAAGAATGCAGGTTTGTCAGCCCGTACTATAATCACATCAAAGAGATCTCTCCACTTCTTTCCCACCATGTGCTTCATTCCCTTATCTCTGAAAAAAACAGACACAAAAACTACTGTATTTATTCTGTGACTTCTAACTACACCGTGCAAGGTCATCAGTGGAACACAAAATCAGTGTTTGTACAGTAATGTTCTTGGCCTGGGATCTCTAATCCGTCATAGTATATATTTAGAAGCCAGTCTCCGCTGTGGATACTGCTTTACATACACCAGACCGCTCCGTAGGCTATCCAGCTGAGAGTTGTAGCTGAACAACAGTGAACTTGATTTCATTACAGGGGTATTCCTGTTTTGCAACTTTTGGCATCAATTAACTATGCTGATTCCCTATCCTGATGACATCACGTCTACGTCTGAGTAGTGACAAGGCTTGTAAGGCATATTACAGAAGATGAATAAGTTCATCATATGTAACATGCACATGAACACCTGTTTACTGTACAGTAGAGCTTGGGTTCAAATCTCATTAAGACCTGCAAATTAATCTTTATCATAAAAGTTATGGCATAAAAATAGAACTTTTACCTTCTAGCTTGTTTTATGGTGAAAGTTACAATTTTATGTAAAGTTATTTTTACTAATAAAAAATAAAAGGGGTCGCTAGGATATGCCCCAATTGTCTGACCGCTGCGGGTCCCACCACTGTGACCCGCACCCATCTCCTAAAGAGAGCCTAATTTTACTGTAGATATATTTCTTATATTTCCCAAACATGATTATGGGGCAGCCATCTTGCCTGACCACATGCACATGCGTGACCACTGTACTGACAGACTTCAGCAGGACGTCACCAAGTACAGCTTGAAATAAACCAGAAAATGGAGTGGAGAATCGGAATATTTTTGCAGTGGCCCAAAATATTTGATTTACTGACAGTCAGTCATGCAACCTCCATTTACCTAGGCACTTTTATGTTAAATTAAAAATCTTTTCAAACCGCTCCACCCTTTTATCATCCTTACCTGATAGCAACTCCATAATACTCAGTTCCCTACTGCGATTCTTCAGCCTGCTTGAGTTTTAGTACATACAGCAAAAAAAAATTGATTTCACATTTTTGCCCCGTAACCAATTATGAAAAGATAGTTAAAGATAAGACGTGTCTCTACTTTTCACTCTAATGGCAAATTAAAGTGTCTCCTCTGCTCTGCATCCACCAAGAAGGGCCAATGACAGTACCCCTTAAAGGAGCACTAAACCAAAACTCCACAACTTTACTGTACTTCAGTGAGTTTTCCTATTTATGCTGAACCGCTGTTTAGGAATTGCAGTTCTGATGAGTTAATAAGTGTATTTTATAAAAAAAAAAAAACTGATAATATCATGGACACGCATCACTGACACTACTTCTGAGCAAAGCTAGAAATGTGTGGAGACAGTCAGCTTGTTGCATACTGTATCTTGAACATGTCTGTGGACTGTGCGCCTGACATATACATTCTGGCAACTGCCAAGCGGATACACAGGTTTGTTGTTGGTTTTCTTTTGTTAGGCTTGGTTCACATCACGTTTTTTCCATCCATTTAACGTATATGTTAATGGATGTGCCTGTCAGATTCCATACAGTGGTATCCTTTCACCAGAGTTAAGCCCCATTCACACGACACAATATTGCAGAATAGATGCAGCCCCATCACCTCTCCGCTGAAAAATATGAAGCATGTCCTATACTTGTCCACATGCACGGACAATTATAGGCATTTTGAATGGGGCCACCCGGCGTGTGTTCCGAGCGTGCAGAACACACGCCGGGCGGCCCCCGTATTATTGCGCGTCCGCAATAATACGGACCCGCAATAATACGGTCGGGTGAATGGGGCCTTACAGTGTAAAAAAAACATATCTTTTTTTGTACCCTTTTTTCCCCCCCCCAACGTAAACGTTAAACCAATGGCAAAAACCTGATGTGAACCCAGCCTTAGCTGGACACCTTGGCCATGATTTATCATACCTTAACTCCAGAATAGCCCTTCACAAAAATAGGGCTTTTGTGAGTTTTTGATTTACTTAGGATATTGGATACTTCTGCTTATTTCCCAGCTAGTTTATAGCTCCTCCCACCAGCTAGTTACATAGACACTCCCCTAACACTGACCCTAAGGGCCCATTCAGACGACCGTATTATTGTGGGTCCGCAATAATGCGGGTCCGCAATACTACGGCTGGCGCCCCATTCAAAATGACTATACTTGTCCGCTGTCCGCTTTTTATGTCCGCTCCCACATAGGTGAATGGGGCCGCATCTATTCTGCAATATTGCGGAATACATGCGGCCCCATTCATACAGTCGTGTGAATGGGGCCTAACACCCAGCTAGTTTATAGCTCCTCCCACCCAGCTAGTTAAATAGACACTGCTCTATCACTGCCCCTAACATCACCCAGCTAGTTTATAGCTCCTCCTACCCAGCTAGTTAAATAGACACTCCCCTATCACTGCCCCTAACACCCAGCTAGTTTATAGCTCCTCCCACCAGCTAGTTACATAGACACTCCCCTATCACTGCCTCTAACACCCAGCTAGTTTATAGCTCCTCCCACCAGCTAGTTACATAGACACTCCCCTATCACTGCCTCTAACACCGAGCTAGTTTACAGCTCCTCCCACCAGCTAGTTACATAGACACTCCCCTATCACGGTCGTTGCTTTCACACGCCTATGGACATAACTTCACAGGAATTAAGAAAAACATGGTCATGTGACCACCGCCCAGAAGGTAGATAGGAGCAATAACGGTAAAAGAAATACATTACAAAATTACAGCTACCTTCATAAATTATTATTTTAAAGGACGTTGATGCAAACCGGAAAATCACTTTAAAGCACAAATAATTCATTAGAGTTCAGTCAAATAAAAGGTTACATCCACCTTCAAACAAGACTCACAGGCAGACAAGTAAATGATGTAGACATTCTTACACAAAACTGAAGGGACTGTTTGTGATGAGGAAGAGTTTCTTATTGTGTTTTACCAGCCTATTAAGAACAGCAAAGACTTCCTCCCCGTGAAGGATGTAGTGCTCTGAAAGGAGAGAAGACCAGGTGAGAAGTGCTCAGGAAAACACACTCAAACCAAGATCAATGATATAAACAACGCTGTTAGTTTTGTAAGGGTCTATTCACACTGTGTCTGTGGAAGTGCCTGCCGCATATACTAAGAAGATTCATAAAACAGATGCATCCATCACCTATAGGTGCCATGTTAAAGAAAGCATACCGTGAGGTACACATGT
Source organism: Rhinella marina (assembly GCA_900303285.1). Lineage (NCBI taxonomy): Eukaryota > Metazoa > Chordata > Amphibia > Anura > Bufonidae > Rhinella > Rhinella marina. The sequence continues at coordinate 22,409 of ONZH01000004.1, read as the reverse complement.
TTAACTGGAGGAACCTGCATGGTATAACGCAGTCTCCATTAGTTCTCAGGGCGGAATATATATCATGAAAGGATATGTCCTTTCTTGACATAGTCTTCAAATCTGCAGCCATATGGCAGTGCATATTCCCACTGACGGACAATGCAGAATTGTCATGTAGACATGTCCTTAAAAGGAAAAGAAAAAAGGCAAGCGTTAGGATGTGAGTGGCTTTCACGTGGGTCAAATTGCTGTGGATGAATGACTGGGTCAGAATGTCTTCAAAACGGCAGATGTTATAGGGTGCTCCTGGTATGCAGAGGTTAGTATCTACCAAAGGTGGTCAAAGGAACTGAGGAAAGGTTAATAGGTGCCCAAGTCTCATGTGTGGAGAAGGAGAGTTGCCTTGTTTGATGAGATCCCTTAACAGACACACTGTAGCACAAATTGCTGAAAAGGTAATGCTGGCTGTGACCGAAAGGTGTCAGTACACACAGTGCATCGCAGCTTGCTGCATATGGGGCTGCGGAACAGAGTGCCCATGCTGACCAATGTCCACAATCTGCATGTGTACATCCTAAACGGACCACGAAGCAGGGGAGGACGACGGCCTGGTCTGATGATTCATGCTTTCTTTCACATCATGGGACGGCTGGACACGTGTGCATCATTTGCCTGGGGAACAGATGGCGCCAACATACATCATGGGAAGAAGACAAGCTGGGGGAGGTAGTTTGACACTCTGGGCAATGATCTGGTGGGAAACACTGGATGCTGACATTTACGTGGACGTAAGCTTGACACCTACAACCTACCTGAACATTACTGTGGGCTAAGCACACTTTTTCATGCAATGGTATCAGCTGAGGCAGTGACAAGATAATGCAACCTGAAGCAATACAAATATTGCAAAGGAATGGTGTTGAAAAAATTAAAAAGAATACAAGGTGATGACTCCCCAGATCTCAATCAAATCAAGCATCTGTGGTACGGTATGTGCTGAAGAAATAAGTCCAATCCATAGAGGTCTAACCTCGTAACTTAAAGGATCTACTGCTAACAGCTTGGTGACAGATACCACAGGACACTTTCAGATTTTAATGTTATGGTTGCTCAGTGTGATATACATGGTATATAAAATTACAAAAACATACAGCCAATAAGGTATACATTTTGTAAATCTGTGGGTCATATATTATCACAGTAGATATCTACATGACAAAGTTTATGTATACAAACGGTTTGTATACTGGCCTGAAAGAGAATGATTCACATAGAATAGCTGCTGAGCCCTGAACTTGCAGCTACACAATCTTGAACGCCAAAGAAAAAAAACAAGAAAGAAGCCAACAACATGCTGAACAATCTGAAACTCTAATATTTCTTCCGATGACAAAATACATATATTAATAATGTACAATATATGAAAATTATATCTAATATATAAAGCTGAGTGTATGTGTGTGTGTGCATGTCCGCTAAAGGAATCTGCACCGTCGCAGCTACAATCATTAAATTTGGCACACAGGTACATCAGGTGTCCGGGAAGGTTTTAGAATGGGTCTCAGCTCTCCAGAACGTACCGTTCCTGAGATATTTCCAAAAAATTCATTAGCCAATAGAAGCCTGGTAACATGACCCTTATCAGCCAATAGAAGCTCACAGGCAGTTAGTTTCCACACACCATAACAACCTAGCCAGATCACTGCTGTAGGTCTGCTTTAAAGGGGCAGAGCGCTGTGGATGACACTGTTAAAGGGATATTCCGGTTACCATAAATATAACTTATGTTTTAGACTAATTCATCATCAATCATTACCTCTGATAATGTAAATTTCACATATTTACTGTTCAGTAGTAATAAAAGATGTTTTCTTCCACTTCTACCCACTTTCCTCCTAAATTACTATGGCATCGACCTGTAATTCAGGTCACCTTCAAAAGAAGCCGCACCCCCAGGTCCCACTAAGTCACGCCACATTTGACCAGGATTGAAAAAATGAAAGTAAAAATCACTTCTGTCAGCTGCAGGGGAGGGAGGGTGACTTTCTTCCTGCAGCTCATGCTCAGACTGCACAGTGCTGCTGTCTGAGAGTGAGCTGTTCAAAAGGACATCCCTGTGTCCATCCAGGCCCTGCACATGACAGAGGACAGGGAGTCTGAAAGCCAGAATGTCCAGCCTCCCCCCAACGTGAAGCCGTGCCACCGGTCCCCATGATGCCACACCCCTAAACAAGAGGCCACGCCCCCTGGTTCAGTGAAGACACGGAGGAGAAGCTGTCAGAGCGTGAGCTACTGAAAGGGTGGACATCCCTGTGTTTGTCCAGGCCCTGCGCTGGACGGTGGACAGGGAGTCTGAAAGCCAGACTGTCCAGCCTTAAACCGGATCTCTGGCCACCCTAGGGGCAGGCTGATGTTAGGGTGGCCAGATGTCCGGCTTTAGGCTGGACAGTCCAGTTTTCTGGCTCCCTGTTATCCATCTGGACAGACGCAGGGATGTCCACCCTTTCAGTAGCTCACGCTCAGACAGCTTCTCCTCTGTGTGTTCACGGAGCCAGGGGGCATGGCCTCATGTTTAGTAGTGTGGCTTCATGGGGACCGGGGGCGCTGCTTCACGTTTGGGGGAATGGCCGGTGAGGTCTGGCTTTCTGGGGTGAAGACAGTGGCCACCCTAGCTGCTGTGGAGGTTACAGTTAAAGGGTAGGGCGCTGTGGATGTTTCTGTTAAGGGGCGATCACTGTGGAGGTCACTGTTAAAGGGACGGGCACTGTAGAGGTCACTCTCGATATCTTTTAACGACACACACACAAACATTAAATGAAATAAATTAAATATACCCGGGCGAAGCCGGGTCCTTCAGCTAGTTGTCATATAAATTCTACACAACATTTGCCATCACACTTACCCATATCCTTCTCAATCCAGTCATACATCATTCCTTTAACATGGACATCACGAATTGCATCCTACAGAAAAAAAAAAGTTTACTAAAACTGTAAATAAAAAGTATCTCCATTTTACAACTAGTGTTATATCTATTTTACGACTATTATAGATTAAACACCTACACTACTCACAAAAAGTTATGGATATTTGGCTTTCAGGTGAAATTTATGAAAAAGGTAAAAAGTTCATGCTACAGTGATATTGTATCATGAAAGTATGGCATTTCAGTAGAAGCAGCAATGGTGATTTCCTCATCTCAAACAATTTATTGAAACAAGAGCCAACACAAGTGGTGGGTATACCCCCACAAATAATGTCAATGTCTCAATAACTTGTGGCCTTCAGCATCAATTAGAGCTTGACAACAAAGTCTCATGCTGTTCACAAGTCGACTTATTGTCTGCTGAGGCATCCCACTTTCTTGAAGGGCGGCCCTCAGGTCATTGAGGTTCTGGGGTACAGTTATGAGCCTCTACTCGGCACCTCAGGTTTTCAATGGAATTCAGGTCTGGAGAAAGTGCAGAACACTCCATTTGAGGTCCCCCAGTCTCCAGCAGCTGTTCCCTAATGATGCGACCTTGATGAGCTGATGCATTGTCATCCATGAAGATGAAATTAGGCCTGTGATGTTCATGCAGAGGCACAATGACTGGATTAATGATGGTATTCAAATAGTATGGGGTTGTCACTGTACTATTCACAAAGTGTAGGTCAGTTCTGTATCGACTGGACACACCTGCCAACAATGTAAACCACCAATGGCTCATCTGGTGACAACAGTGGCTGATGCATAGCACTCTACTTGACTTCTCCAACATCGTTAGCGGCCATCATTTCTGCCCAGCATGAATTGACTTTCATCAGTGAACAGCACGAAGGCCCACTGGTCCCTCGTCTAGAGTAGATGCTCCCTGGCCCATGCAAGACAATGACGCCTGTGCCTGGTCTGGTACCCTTGCAGGTCGTTAAGCACGAAGACCACGCTGATGTAAACGGTTTTGAATGGACTGACATGACACTTGGGTGCCTCTCACATGTGCCTGGAGTTGTGTGGCATTCATCATCCGGTTTGGCAGGGCATTGTTGGCAGCTGCTGATGACACTCTGTCACACTCTAAGCTCAGTGGCCACTTCCGTCTGAGAACATCCTGCTTGAAGCCTCGCAATGTCCAGGTACTGTTGATCAATTGTTAGGTGTCGTCTTGGTCTCATGATGTCAAAATGATGACATCAACATGATGAGGAGGACTGTTTAATACCAATTCTAATTGAATCAGGACATTATTGGCCGATTCATAGATAAAACACCTGTTGTGAATTTTGCTGTTAACAGCAAGCTGTGGAAACAGCAAGTTGTGGAAAAAAGTACAGAAACATTGAACAGTTGGACATGTGCATTCAAAAGTTTAGAGAAGGTCACCCTAAGTTCACCTGAAAAGGTCACCCACAAGCCAAATATCCCTAACTTTTGGGATGTAGTGTATGTCTTCTGAGATCAGACTGAAAATTAACAAACCCAATAATTTAGACAAGGGAAAGAGAGAAGAATCAATTTATCTAGATTCATAGAATCACATTTCCTAGATCAATACAGTGATTTTTAGGAATTATCAAGGTAAATAATCCTGTCTGTAAATAGTGACATTCTTCATATGTTTTCAGCATGCCTGAGCTCTTGTGACAGTAACTGCTTTTACAGAAGGGCCAATAACTGAAGTTTTGTTCCGTATTTTAGCCTCAGGCCTAATTCACATTTTCGTTTTTCACCGACGTGTGCTATCTGCATTTTCCACTGACAGCACAGGTACCCATTGATTTTAACGTGTGTGTTCACACATCAGTATTCTTTTACTGATCACAAAAAACGGACACACTGACCAAACATGGATCCTTCATGGACATCTTCACAGATGTAACACGCACTTAAGTTTTTCACATATGTCAAATGGACAGGCAAATGTGAAAGAGGGTTAAAAGTGAATATCCTTGGGTATCATCAGAACCAATTATCTATTTGTACTCATTTGTTTCCCTACAGTTTCACTGCAATATAAGTGCATCAGAGGTGCTTGACAACTATTCACCCTCGTCCCTCTTCCTCCTCTATGCCTCCGCGAAACATGCATGTTTATTAGAGGAAGATGCTGTCAAAAAAGTAGGAGTACATGGGTATATAAATAAGGGGTTCAAATAATATATGCTGCAGTATAAGAAAAAATAATAAATGAAATAAAAGGTAGGTACACAAGAAAGCTTTTGTCCAGGCTAGAAGCCGACCAACCCAATCCTGAAACCTGTGCCCAATTAAAAAAAACAAACAAAAAAAAACAACCTGTCTGCTGTCCTACCATTCCCAGACCATGGTCCCATTACCGGCTGCTTCCGGTCCCACCCAGACCAAAAGTATCTTGGTCTCACGACCTCTGTGGCCAGTCACTGGACTCAGCAGTCACATGCACTAGCCTGCAGACAGGTAAGTAGTTTTTTTTGTAAGTGGGCACAGGTTTTGAGGATTGGGTTGGTCGTCTGCAAAGCGAAGGCTAAAAGGATGACAAAACGTTTACAGGTGTAAATAACCCACATCCCATATTCTACATTATAAAAAGTAATAATTCTCCTAAATGGAGCATTTCACACAATGCCTAGTTAATTCCTAATTGAATAACTTAAAGGGATTCTGTCACCAGGTTTTGGCCTATAAAGTTATTCACACTACCGGATAGGGCTCATTGCGGTCAATGTAAAAAAGTTATTCTTATTGATCCTAGAGATGTATTTGATGTTAAAAAATCGTTTTTAGTGATATGCAAATTACTTACATAAGGAGCCCAAGGGGATGTCCCCAGCGCCGTTGGAGCCCGGCCATGCCGCAACTGTTGGAGCCCAGCACCGCCCACCTACTTATTATTCACTGCAAATCTTCTTGGAAAGCGAAGTGCGCAGAGAGCTGGCGCATGCGCACTAATATCCTTGAGGCCGATGCTAGTAGACCGCATAAGCGCAGACTGCTTGAGGTACTGCGCATGCGCGGATTACGCTGGTGCCGGAGGAGGGCTGCAAGAAGATTTCAAGTGAATAATAAGTAGGTGGGCGGTGCTGGGCTCCAACAGTTGCGGCATGGCCGGGCTCCAACGGCGCTGGGGACATCCCCTTGGGCTCCTTATGTAAGTAATTTGCATATCACTAAAAACGATTTTTTAACATCAAATACATCTCTAGGATCAATAAGAATAACTTTTTTACATTGACCGCAATGAGCCCTATCCGGTAGTGTGAATAACTTTGTAGGCCAAAACCTGGTGACAGAATCCCTTTAAAGGGGTTGGCCCATCTCACACATTGGTGGCATATCACTAGCATATGCCACCAATGTCTAATAGGTGTGGGTCCCACCTCGGCACTCTCATAGAAATTAATGCAGGATATGTGGTCTGCTCCGTTCTAGAGACAGGTGCAGGTCCCAGAGGTGGTGGTATATCCTAGCAATATACAACCAATGTGCGAGATGAAAATACCCCTGTAAACATTATTTTTTGATACTTACTGTTGTATCTTTATAAAGATGAACTGGGTCAAAGTCAATACCATTGCTGATGAAGAAATCAGTAACACAGGAAATCAGAGTCATCTCAGGTAGAGAGAAAATGTCCATGAACTGCTTCATTGTGGGACCCTATAATAGACACATACCACCGCATCATGACTCCATAGTTCAGTGAATGAAATAAAAACAAAGGAAAAGGAGTAAAATGACAGAATGACAGGTAAATGCAGGAATCAGTGGCCATATCCTGAAGTAGATGCAACAAGTAGAAGGATGGAGGATAGGGCTGATCTGATAGCTGTATGTCAATGTGCCTCATGTAGTAAAGGTGATAAGATAAATAACGGAATAAAGAAATACTACATCATTATTTATATTGTAGGGATGAATGTAATTAAATAGGGAAAGGAATGGAACGATTCTAAATTATAGATCAAACTAGCGTTCTCTCAATTTTGATGGGGAAAAAAATGGTTACCTTTCCATAAAAGTCGCTCATCTCAATAAGCGGGATATGCGGCGTGCCACCATATAAATCTAGGACTTCCTCATCAGGGACAGGCTTCAGACCTCTATCAAAGGTATTGTGAGAAAAAAAATTAAATTGGTTAATTCTTCACAGAGGAAATGAAGGGTAAAAAACATTCCATTAATAACCAGGCGAATGGTGGAAAAACAAAGCTGCTGCTGGCACAGGGCCCGTCTGGTTGGCTCAAGGCCCGTCTGGCACAGGCTGCTGGACTTTCGACATTCCCTGACAAAATTACAACAAATAAAAGCAGACTTTGGTTTATAAGAGGCTGAAGCAATTTTGGAAGAAGTAACAAGACTGTCTGTTCAGTGCCTGAAAAGAAACTATTATCTGCAAGACTGGTTAGGGCAAATACATGGTGTGCTCAAAACAAGGAAACGGTAATGACCCCCGGAGATAATGGAAAGAAAATCTCATACATGACAATGTAATATATAATATATCAAAGCAATATAGTGCACAAAACAGATGGAACTGCTTAAAGGTGTATTCCCATCTTGGGCATATTGCTAGGAAGTATCATAACTGTCAGATAGGTGCGGGTCCCACCTCTGCTCCTACCTAGAGAACATGGGCTCCAATGTGAAGAAGAGCACATGGCACATATGCGGCATGCTCTCCATTCATCACTATGGGACAGACGGAAATAGTTGAGCCAGCACTCGTCTATTTTCAGAACTCCCATAGAAGTGATTGGAAGGGGGCCATGCATGCGCAACAGCTCTCTGTTCGCTTTGGAGTTCCGTTCTGGAGATAGGAGCGGGTTCCAGAAGTGAGATCCGCACCTATCTAACAAAGATGGCATATTGTAGCCATCATAATGTAGTCCCCCTAGCATGTGGTACCTCACAGCTGCGCCGGTCCAGCATCCTGGCTCCATTTGGCCATCTTTTAGTGCCTTGCTTGTTTACTTCTGGCGGGAGTAATGATAGAGTCATTTGCGCTGCTGCAGCCAATAACTGACCTCATTGGTGACATGTCCCCAGGAGGTATGTGGCCCAGCAGTGATGTGCCGATGTGCAGAAGAGGCAAGAAGAGGCAAGAAAAGGTATGGTGACTAGCAGGAGGGCGGGACCTCTTGTGGGAAGCCAGATTTACTATAATTTACGTCAGAAACTGGTGAAATTATAGCTGGAATCTATAACAGCTTGTAGCTGGGGTAGATTTTGGTTTCTGGAACATGGACAGCAAGAAGATGCACCACATTTATTAAGATGCCTGTTCCCCTTAATAAATTTGGCATATCTCACTCCAGCGTACAGGGGATCAAAGCATATGAAGCACCAGCCTTGATAAAGAAACCCTCATAGTTTTATTGTAACACAGGAGAAAGTATAAAGTGATGTTACCTGTATGCAGTCCCCAGCTGGATATAATGGAAAGCATCAACCTTCATCAGTAGATTCTGTAGAAATATACATAATGTAAAGGTGTGGAGACGTTCACCGCTCAGAATGCTCAAATAACATGTCTGATATGTAGTCACCTTTCATCAGGTGACATTAACTGCAGTAACGCCTGAATTTTCAGGGTTTTTTTTAAAGGGTTTCTGTCATCAGAATTTAGCCTACAAAACCGAGTGTCATTTGCAAATCGCAAATGACACCTGATGACAGAAAGCCTTTTTTTATAGAAAACTGTACGGTAGTTTTTGTTAAAATAGCGTTTTTATAATATGCTAATTAGGCCCCCTAGGTGCAGTAGGCGTGAACCCTGCACCTAGGAGCGGCCGTAATAACGCCCCTTACCCCTCCTCCCTTGCGTTGATTGACAGGGCCGGGCAGCCACCTCTTTCGTCTCCCGGCCCTGTACGATCGCGAAATCCCGCGCCTGCGCATTGCGATAAGCAATCTGCGCACGCGCGTTGAGAGCCGGCGGCCGCCCGGGTCCCAGCTTCATCAATGCGCATGCGCGGATTGCTTATCGCAATGCGCAGGCGCGGGATTTCGCGATCGTACAGGGCCGGGAGACGAAAGAGATGGCTGCCCGGCCCTGTCAATCAACGCAAGGGAGGAGGGGTAAGGGGCGTTATTACGGCCGATCCTAGGTGCAGGGTTCACGCCTACTGCACCTAGGGGGCCTAATTAGCATATTATAAAAACGCTATTTTAACAAAAACTACCGTACAGATTTCTATAAAAGAAGGCTCTCTGTCATCAGGTGTCATTTGCGATTTGCAAATGACACTCGGTTTTGTAGGCTAAATTCTGATGACAGAAACCCTTTAAGCTTAAAGGGGTTGTCCCACTAAAAATATTCTACAATTTTCAAACCAGCACCGGGATCTGAATACTTTTGTAATTGTATATAAATTATTTTGCATAGCCACAGAGTTATTCAATAAAATTATCTGTATAGCGCCACCTGCTGTTTGTTTTTTTCTTATTTCTTTGACCTGCGAAGCCCGCACATGCTCAGTTACATCCTTCAACTGCCTCTTGAGCTGTGATAGGGAGAGCAGGGACACTTAGCTGCAGCAGAGAAGACACTCCCCTTGAGCTTTCAGCTTAATATAAACCTAGTGGAGCAATGAATGAGGAGATCCCTGGACCCATGTGAGGTACAGGGCTGGTTCTAGCTTTGTTAGAAAGAGATTGTCATGTTCTATATAATAGATTTTCATTTTTTACATTAGTGATGGGATAACCCCTTTAAACAATATCATAGTTGTCATAGCTAGACAACACCAAATAGATCGGGTCTACTGTTGAAAAACATTCTAAGAAGGTGTATAGCCTATATTGAAAACACCAGAATAAATGGAAAAAAAATACCTTGTACAAAACAATGTGAATACATTCTTTAATAATTCATCTTGAAAATCCATTAATCCATAAAAGGAAAATATGTGGCTACGGACAATCACCCAAGAGAACACAAGAGGGTGCGGTAACATAAGGTTCATGAACTAGATAAATAGTATATAAAGCCAGTAAAATGACACTCCTAAAAGGACTAGTAAGAGAACTGAATAAAAAAAACCCAGTATCAATAAAATAACAAGCACATTTAGTAATACCGACCAAATGTCCATCAATCTCCTCCCAACACTGTTTTGCCTAGAGGCTTCTTCTGGGGGCAACACCATGGCCTAATGTTGGCTTAAAGAGGTTGTCCAAGGTATTTTAAAGGGGTTATCCAATACTATAAACTGCCCCCTCCCGTATGCCGGGCCCCTCACAGGGAATATACTTACCCCGCTCCGCTCCTGGTTCTCGCACCGCTGCTGCTGTTTCCCTCCATGCACCAATTAAAACATCCGGTTTTGGGGGGGTTGGGTGGGGGGGGGGGGCAGTTGGCTGCCAATAGAAGATGGTGACGAGCCTCCCTAGCATCGCAGGTGACTCTAGGGAGGCTCATCCCCGTCTGCCACTGGCTGCTCCCCCCGACACCAGATGTTTTCATTGGCACACGGGGAGAAGCAACAACGGCAGTGCAATGACCAGGAGCAGTGCCGGGAGCAGGGTAAGTATATTTCCTGGGAAAAGCCTGGCATATGGGGGAAGGGGAGCGGGGTAGTTTATAGTATTGGATAACCCCTTTAAAATAGGTTTATGCACAGGAAATGTAATAAAATGTTAAGCTATAAGTAAGCTATACTCACCTTTAAAATGTCCCATCACTCCAATGCCACCAGTCCGGTCCCTACTGTTTTCACTGCCTTCTGTTCAGATGGGATGACATCCTGTTTCACCAATCACTGGACTAAGTGGTCATGTCTTCTACATGCACACGTGACTGCTGATTCTAGTGGTCACGTGAAGAGGAACAGGATGTCATCGCCAGGGACCAGTGCGGCAGCACAGGAGAGGCGGACCACTTAAAAGGCGAGTATTGCTTATTTATATAAGATTTCCTGCTTATAGACTAAATTTAAGAGAGCTTGGACAACTCTTTGAAGGATGTCCACATTTGAGCGGAAATAGCAGTATCATGTTAATCAAGGATATATGCAAAAATCCTTAGCAGAAGAAAAGTATCTCTTACCTTCGCTATATCATAGTGAAGACCCCTTATTGCAAAGCCTGGGATATAATCATACGTCCTAATTCCTTCTGGGTACTGCAGACCATGCAATAAAAATAATGAAATCAACGTTAAAGCATAAAGAATGGCTCTAACCCTGGCAGACCCAGGCTATCTGTGCATTATATGTACTGCCATTCATTAGAATACTGCTGGATGGTACTCATGACAGAAGACTACCGAAGGTCAAAGAGACCTGACCCTCAGTGATCCAACATCTTCCAAGGGGTTGTCTTGTGAAGTTAATTCCTTTAAAAATCTGCACTACTGATTTCTGACTACTTTGTTCCGATCTAAAGTTCCCCTGTTCAGGTGAGAATGTGGTAATGAAACAGGAGAAACAGCATCATTAGGCTACATTCACACAATCATAGTGTTTCACGGATCTGCAACACACAGATACCGGCCCGTGTGCATTCCACAATTTGTGGACTGCACATGGCCGGAACGAAGATAGAAATGCCTACTCTTGTCCGCAATTGCAGACAAGAATAGGACATGTTCTATTATGTCCTGTCCGCATCTTTTGCGGCTCCGTTGAAATGAATGGGTCCCCACCCGTTCCGAAGAAATTGCAGAATGGCTGAGGATCCATTCATATGGTCGTGTGAAGGAGCCCTTAAACAGTATATGCCAGTGGCAACTGAAGAATATCTTGACATGGAGCCCATGGAACATACGGAAGTCATGTTTTCTGCATAGGTTACAAGGACTTTGTTTTTATTCAGCTGAGATGGGCACAGCAGAATTCCTGTAGTAAGATTGAGGTTGTCCATGAGCTAGAGATTTAGCCCAACCCTGACAATTTCCTGCTTGCAGGGCTGCCTGCGCAATCCAGCCAAACCTCTGCCCTTGACCTGCTAACCGGAGCAGGTAATTCTTCTGACCAGGCTAAAGGTTCAGCCCAGACAATCAAGTGGCAGGTGGGTACTTTTTCCCCTGTGGGGACAGCATTAGCTCTTCTACATTGGATGAAATATATTCTTTAGAAACAGAGTCGGCAGCTGAAACCTGCAAGTACAGGCCCATATCTCTAGCTTCGACACAGCCTGAGATATGAAGGGTTAAACATCCTTCCTCCCTCTGCTGCCTTATGCGTGTAACAGTGTCTGGACATGTGGCTCAGCCTGTAAGTACACTGACACACAGAGCTGGTCCTCAGTATACAGTCTATAGCTCTCCTGGCAGGTCTACCAGGGGTGCACCACTAATGAGGCCAGGTAAGGCGATTGCCTCAGGCAGCACCAAGTAGGGACAAGAGGAGGGCAGCAGAAGGGCAATGATCGCTTTCATTGTTGCAAAGAGGTTAGGTTACGAAATTGGCATTGGAAGGAAGGGGGGGAGGGTTTTTGCCTCAGGCAGAAGAAAGGCTAGGTGCACCCCTACAGTCTACACTGGAGAACATAGCAGTCACCTTGTACTGTTGTATCAGGATATCCCTGGCGGTAGTGAATATCTTCTTATGTAACATATCTGAATACTGCGCCAGAGTATAATCATAATCAAATCCATAGATCTCAATGTCTCCCAGACAGATCTCATTGTTGGCGCATATGGTAGCTGGATTCAGCAGATTGCATACACCAGGAGGGAGAAGATCTGCAAAATAACAATAAAATAGGCTACTAGTCGTTTTCTTGTAAATTATGTTTTATTAAACAGAAAATAAATCAATGTTGTTCAAAAATATGAGTTTAAAATTACATGCATTGTAATCATTTTCTTGCATTTTATATAAAGAAAAAATTGCAATTATAAGTTTGTATAAGTATAAAATACATTAACATATCAAACAAGGCAAGTTTACATCATAAAAGTTATAAGGCTTCTTGTGGGTTTCCTTTTTATTCCAACAAATATGAGCAGTATTGTTTAAAGGAATGAACTTGCAATTATAAGCAATTACTCAAATTGTTATCCTCTTCTAGTGTGTGGCTCCCATCCAGGTGCGTTTGGGACATAGTCTTTATTTTAGGCACAGTGAAAGAAGGTTGCCCCACACTAGGCCATATGCAAAAATTCGACAATTAAAACAACAAAAGGGATAACAAACAGAAAATATGATGGTATCTTAGGATCAGGATCATATTTGATGTGCAACTGGACCATGCATAGAAGTTGGTACATATCTATCCTATGTGTAGGCCACAGTCTAGGTATATAGTATCTAAGTGCAAACGTACCTTTAAAACTAAAAGTAAAGGAAAAGAAAGAAAGGTAAATAATAGAGTTGAGCGAATGTGCTCGTAACGAGCACTGTACTGCTCGGATCCCCTGCGCTCGCATGGGCGCAGGCATCCGGATCCATCGGGTGAGGAGGACGGATCCGGATGGCTGCGCCCATGTGAGCGCAGGGGATCCAAGCGCTGCAGTGCTCGTTACGAGCACGTTCGCTCAACTCTAGTAAATAAACATAAAATCAAAAAGAACTTCAACAGGTGTCGCGCATCCTAACTCGGCAGTTACATTTTGCTGAGCCTGATTATTCTAAGTATTTAGCTATTTTATTGGTGTCAGTGTATGCAATCATTTATCCCAAATTTTCAAATAGGTCTTGTACTTCCCTAACGTGGACCATTTAAGTTTTTTCAAACCTGCGTATCAAGCAAACTTCTACAAACCAATCTTTCATTGTAGGCGCTGTATCCTGTAACCAATGTCTTGGAATTAATACCTTTAACCCCTTTGCCCATTTGGACATAACTGTACATCCAAATTGCAAGTAATTTACTGCATTTGGACGTACAGTTACGTCCAAAATGCTTACTGGGGCTGTGACACTATAAAGTGTCAGAGTCCCGGAGTCTCCCATCTCCCGGAGAGCAGAGACACCGGGGCTGCCGGCAAGGGACCAATCAGAGTGATCCCTTGCCGGCAAGCGCTCCGATTGGTTAGTCTCTGCAGACTAACCAATCGGTGCATTTCCTATAGAAAAAAAGCCGGTTTCAGATCACAACCTGAAAACCGGCATGAAGGTAGTGCCCCCGGGGTAAGTGAGCCCCCCCATGCCTTCTTTGCCCCCCCCCCCATGTGGCCATGGCTACCCCCATGTCTCTGTTGCCCCCCCGCTGTGTTCTCTCTTGTGATGGCAGCAGCTCAGGATCGGAGTCGCTGCCATCTGCAGAGAGTGTGAGCTCACACTCTGCTGCTACTGCTGAAGTCGGTGCTGGTACTGATTTCAGCTGTTTAACCCCATAGATGCCGCGGTCGGTAGCCGCCCGCGGCATCCATGGGGTTGAGAGGGAGCTGCTTCTCTCTGCCATCGGGCCGCCGCTGCTGCAATTGCAGCGGCCTGATGGTTACCATGGCAATCGGACGCCTTACAAAAGCGTTCTGGCTGCCATGTACCTAAGGCTGATTAGACCCTCAGGGTCTTATCAGCCTTAGTTTAACACTGATATAGTGCATTGCAATAGATGACTATTGCAATGCACTGTATAGCCATCAAGCCCACTGGATCTTCAAGATCCAAATGGGTCTTGATAAATAAAAAAGTGTAAAAAGAAAGTTAAAAAAAAAGTGTAAAAAAGAAGTAAAAAAATAAAATAAAAAAAAAGTTTCAAGTAAAAAAAAAGTGCCTTTTTCCCCAAATGAAGTAAAAAAAAAAATAGTTAAAAAAAAGGAAAAAAGAAAAGCCCACATATTAGGTATCGCCACGTCCGTATCAACCGGCTCTATAAAAGTATCACATGATCCACCCCGCCGGGTGAACGCAGAAAAAAATAAAAATAAAAAAAAAACATGCCAAAACAGCCATTTTTTGTCACCTTGCCTCACAAAAAGTGTAATAGCAGGCGATCAAAAAGGCGTATTTACCCCAAAATGGTACCAATCAAACCGTCATCTCGTCCATTGTCCAAAAAATAAAAAAAACATGGCTCTCAGAAAATGGCAACACAAAAAAAGATTTTATACTGTTCAAAAATGCATCTAATGTGTAAAAGTGAACAAAAATAAAAATGATACACATATTGGGTATTGCCGCGTCCGTAACAACCTGCTCTATAAAAATATCAGCTATTTTTTTCACCTTGACACACAAAAAGTGTAATACCAAGCGCTCAAAAAGTCTTATGTACCCCAAAATGGTATCAATGAAAACATCACCTCATCCTGCAAAAAATGAGCCCCCACGTAAGACAATATCTCAAAAAAATAAAAATAAATGGCTCCCGCAAACCAATCCGTCAAAATCTGGTCTGCAAAATCCATATGGCGCTCCTTCTGTTCTGAGTCCTGCTATGTGCCCCCACAGCAGTTTACCACCACACATGGGGTGTTGCCGTATTTAGTAGAAAATGGGGAACAAATTATTGGGGTGCTTTTCTCCTGTTAGCCCTTGTGAAAATGAAAAACATTTGGGGCTAAAGCAACATTTTATTTGAAGAAATAAAACTTTTTATTTTTAGAGCCAAGTGTTTCCAAATTCCGTAAAATGCTTAGGGGGTCAAAGTGGCCAGTACCCCCCTTAATATATTCTTTGAAGGGTGTAGTTTCCAAAATGGGGTCACTTTTTGAGGGTTTCCACTGTAGGGGTACGTCAGTTACAAAATGGTGCCTAAAAAACATTCTAGCAAAATCTGCCTCCAAACTCTGTATGGCGCTCCTTTCCTTCTGACCACTGCCACGAACCCATACAGACGTTTACCACCACATATGGGGTATTTCTGTAAACTGCAGAATCAGAGTAATGTATATTGAGGTTTAGTTTGCTGTTAACCCTTGCTGTGTTGCAAGAAAATACTTTTGCTTAACATGAAAAATCTGCTAAAAAGATTTTCCTTTAATTCTTGTGGAACACCTAAAGGGTTAACAGTTTGTAACATCCGTTTTGAATAATTTGAGAGGTGTAGTTTCTAAAATGGGGTGATTTAAGGGTGGGTTCTATTATGTAAGCTCCTCAAAATCACTTTATAACTGAACTGGTGCTTAAAAAATGGTTTTGGAAATTTTGTTGAAAATTTGAAAAATGGCTTCTAAACTTCTAAGCCCTCTAACGTCCTAAAAAAGTAAAATGACATTTACAAAATGATGCCAACATAAAGTAGACATATGGGGAATAATGACTGATAACTATTTTATGAGTGATTACTATCCGTCTTAAAAGAAGAGAAATTCAAATTTAAAAAAATTGTGAATTTTTCCAAATTTTTGGTAAATTTGGGATTTTTTTTTTAAACAAAGGAGAAATATATTGACTTAAATTTACCACTATTATGAAGTACAATGTGTCACGAGAAAACAATCTCAGAATGGCTTGGATAAGTAAAAGCGTTCCAAAGTTATTACCACATAAAGTGACGCATGTCAGTTAAAAAATTTGGCTCGGTCCTTAAGGCCAAAACAACCTGCAGCGTCAAGGGGTTAAAGTATTGATCAGAGAGGGAAACATTTTGTCTCTAAGCACTAAGTTGTCTTCGTTGTGTAGGCCTAAAAGGATCAAGTCGTGAGTGATTTTGATCTTAGACTACTGATATACTTCTGCTATTATATCTGCAAAGAACTTCCAGATCGGGGCAATTTTGGGACACGTGATCCATATGTGGGTTATTGTTCCTAGTTCTTCTTTACATCTCCAGCAATTTTTAGATATGTTTGGATTAACCCTATTTAGGAGGACTGGTGTCCGATACCATCTAGTTAGTATCTTATAGTGAGCTTCTTGTAAGTCTCTAGTAGAAGTTACTTTTGGTATGGATGAGTGTACTATTTCAAGACGCTCTCTTTCATTAAAACTTTTTTGGAGTTCTTTTGCCCAACTGTTAATAAATGGCAAAGGGTCGTCATTACATATACGGTAAATTCTGAGTATATTCTTGAAATACTATGGGTGATGATTAACCTATTCCTTAATTGTCTTATTAAACTACTACAGATTATTTGGGTTGTTGCTGGTATGGTCATACTTTCAATGTGTTATTTAATTGCGGATAGTGGTTTTGAGAGAAGTCAGGGGTCCTAATAGCTAATAGAAAAGATTGGAAATCAAGTAGTTTATTGTCCTTCAGTACCTCTTTCAGGGTTATCATTCGCAGGTGAGGACAACTAAGTATTCTGTGTCTTATGATCTTGTATTTCCTAGGAATGCAGGTATATAAAAACATATCTGTTATGTTTGGGGTCTGCAGGTTACATTGCTTAATCTTTTTGAACCACACTTTCAGTGTGTATTTGGTTAGAGGGTTCAAAATGTTTTTGTAGAGATATGGGTTGTATTTAGTTTTCCAAGTTAAATAGCTCAAAGGAAAGGCAACACAGCCCTCCTCCAAATCCACCCAATTTTTCCTTCTAGGTGAAGCATGTCATTCCATTACTCTGGATAAGATTGCAGCATTGCGGGATTTTTCAAAATCTGGGAGGCCTACTCCTCCTGTTCTTTTTAATCTGACTAATGTGTGATACGCTACTCTATTTTGTCCCTTGTTCCATATAAATTTAAAGGGAACCTGTTGTCTCCGAAACACCCCCTGAACTAGAGTAAGCGGTGTATAGTGTAAGTGATGCTGAATCCGAATATGTAAGTTTTATCTTCATACTCACTTCCATTCTGACGCTGTGCTCCCACAAACTTGCAGTAAAATACATTGAGAGGACTCTTCTTTGAGTCCTCTCCATTATGTGAGTGAGCACCGGAGTCCAGTGAGTGCATTTTACTGCAGGTTTGTGGGAGCACAGCGTCGGAATGGAAGTGAGTATGAAGATAAAACTTACGTATTCGGATTCAGCATCACTTACACTATACACCGCTTACTCTAGTTCAGGGGGTGTTTCGGAGCCGACAGGTTCCCTTTAAGTACCGTTCTCTTCAAGGCTGTGAAGAAATGCTTGGGTAATTCAATTGGTAGGCATTGTAAAAAATACAGCACCCTTGGCAGGGTAATCATTTTAATTAAATTGATTCTCCCGAACCAAGACAAGGCCAATTCAGTCCATTCAGTTAAATCTGTCTTAACTACAGATGAGCGAGCATGCTCGGCCGAGCATGCTCGAGTGCCATTTTTGCGTATTTGCGTACGCATTTTAAAATTCGTACACTATTCATACGCATATTTTAATCTATACGCAAATGCGTACGAATAGCGCACGAATAGCGTACAAATTCAATTTGTACGCTATTCGTACGCATTTGTGTATAGATTAAAATATGCGTATGAATAGCGTACGAATTTTAAAATGCGTACGCAAATACGCAAAAATGGCACTCGAGCATGCTCGGCCGAGCATGCTCGCTTATCTCTAGTCTTAACCCTTTGTAGAAGACGCAAGAAGTTTTTATCATACAACTCTGAAAGAGATGAGAAGACATTAATTCCCAAGTATTTAAAGTGAGTCACAATGGGTTTGCGGTTACTCAATAGTTTAACTTTGGCCCATGTGTAGTCATCAATGTTGACATTGAATATTATTGACTTGGTTAAATTTACCTTAAAGTTTGAGAGCTTTCCGTACTCCTCTAACTCTTTCAAGAGTTCAGGGACAGATTGCAAAGGCTTCGTTATCATAAGGAGGATATCATCTGCGTAAGCTGCAGTTTTATGTTCCATCTCCGCCGTTTTCAAACCATGGATTTTTGTATTTTGTCTTATTTTAGCAAGCAGTGGTTCGAGTGATAAAACAAATCGAAGAGGTGACAGGGGACACCCTTGCCTTGTACTGTTTTGGATATGAAAAGAGGGTGATGAAATACCATTTACTAGTACTGTTGCAGAAGGGTTAGTGTAAAGTGCTTTAACCCCTTCACGCCCAGCGCCGTAATAGTACAGAGCTGTGTGAAGGGGCTTGATGCCCAGTGCCACAGTACTACGGCGTGCTGATCGGGCGGGTGCAGGAGTTGGGCGGGAGTCCGGTGAAAACACCAGATGCCAGCGCATTACCCTTCATATGCCGCGGTTAGCGCTGACTGCGGCACATGAGCTGTGCGGCATGTGCAGGGATGCCATCGGGTCCCTGCGCTGCTGTGATGGGGACCCGATGGCTTAGATGGCAGCCGGATGCCTTCCTTAGGCATCCGGTTGCCATCTACGGAAGCCTGTGAGATCCAGCCCCCTGGATCTCATAGGCAGTAAGCTGGGAGTGTATTACTATCAGTAATACACTTACAGCCAATGCATTACAATACAGAAGTATTGTAATGCATTGTAAAGGGAATCAGACCCCCAAAAGTTAAAAAAAGTGGAAAAAAAAGTGAAAAAAGGTAAAAAATAAAGTTTAAAAAAAAAAAAATAATAGTTTCAAGTAAAAAAAAAAAACACGCCATTTCCCCCAAAAAAAGTTTAAAAAAAAAGGAAAAAAAAAAAAGAAAAGTAGACATATTAGGTATCGACGCGTCCATATTGACCGGCTCTATAAAAATATCACATGATCCACCCTGCCAAGTGAACACCGTAAAAAGCCAAAACAGCCATTTTTTGGTCACCTTTCCCCACAAAAAGTGTAATACCACGCGATCAAAAATGGCGTATTTACCCTAAAATGGTACCAATCAAATCATCATCTCATCCTGCAAAAAATGGTACCCTACCTAAGATAATCGCCCAAAAAATAAAAAAAACATATGGATCTCAGAAAATGGAAACACAAAAAAAGATTTTATTTTGTTCAAAAACGCATCTAATTTGTAAAACTTACCAAAAATAAAAATGTTAGACATATTGGGTATCGCTGCGTCCGTAACAACCTGCTCTATAAAAATATTACATGAGATGGCCCCCCAGGTAAATTCTGTAAAAAAAAAAATTTTTTAAAACTAGGCCAAAACAGCCATTTTTTTCCCTCTTGCCTCACAAAAAGTGTAATACCACTTTTGGTACCAATCAAACCGTCATCTCGTCCCGCAGAAATTGATACCCTACCTAAGATAATTGCCTAAAAAATAAAAAAAATATGGCTCTCTGAAAATGGCAATTATATTCCCCCTCAGTTGAAAAAAAACTATGACAAAACAGCCATTTATTGGTCACCTACTTTCACAAAAAGTGTAATAGCAGGCGATCAAAAAGGCGTATTTACCACAAAATGGTACTAATCCGTCATCTCCTCCCGCAGAAATTGATACCCTACCTAAGACAATCGCCCAAAAAATAAAAAAAATCTGGCTCTCTGAAAATGGCAGCACAAAAACAAGATTTAAGTCTGTTCAAAAATGCAGCTAATGTGTAAAACTTAACAAAAATAAAAATGTTAGACATATTGGGTATCGCTGCGTCTGTAACAACCTGCTCTATAAAAATATCACATTATATATCCCCTCAGGTGAACCCTGCAAAAAAATGTTTTTAAAACTATGCCAAAAACAGCCATTTTTTGGTCACCTCACAAAAAGTGTAATAGCAGGCGATCAAAAAGGCATATGTACCCCAAAATGGTACCAATAAAACCGTCATCTCGTCCCGCAAAAAATGAGACCCTACCTAAGACAATAAAAAAAAAATAAAAAAAATAAGACAGTTAGAAAATGGCAACACAAAAACAAGATTTAATTCTGTTCAAAAATTCATTTACTGTGTAAAATTTAACAAAAATAAAAATGTTAGACGCCCATAACAACCTGCTCTATAAAAAATATCACATGATTTGCCCCTTCGGGTGAATGCTGTAATAAAAAAAAAAAAAAAAAAAAAACTATGCCAAAACAGCTATTTTTTTCACATTGACTCACAAAAAGTGTTATACCAAGCGATCAAAAAGTCTTATGTACCCCGAAATGGTACCAATGAAAACATCACCTCATCCCGCAAAAAATGAGCCCCCACATAAGACAATAACGCAAAAAAATAAAAATCAATGGCTCCCGCAAACCAATCCATCAAAATCTGTGCTGAAACTTTTCATTTTCACAGCCAAGTGTTTCCAAACTCCGTAAAACGCTTAGGGGGTCAAAGTGGTCAGTACCCCCCTTAATATATTCTTTGAAGGGTGTAGTTTCCAAAATGGGGTCACTTTTTGAGGGTTTCCACTCTAGGGGTACGTCAGGGTCTCTCAATTACAAAATGGTGCCTAAAAACCATTCTAGCAAAATCTGCCTCCAAAATCCGTATGGCGCTCCTTTCCTTCTGACCACTGCCACAAACCCATAGAGACGTTTACCACCACATATGGGGTATTTTTGTAAACTACAGAATCAGAGCAATGTATATTGAGGTTTGCTGTTAACCCTTGCTGTGTTGCAAGAAAAAAATTGATTAACATGAAAAATCTGCATAAAAATGAAATTTTGAAATTTCGCCTCCATTTTCTTTAATTCTTGTAGAATACCTAAAGGGTTAACAAAGTTTGTAACATCAGTTTTAAATAATTTGAGGGGTGTAGTTTCTAAAATGGGGTCATTTATGGGTGGGTTCCATTATGTAAGCCCCTCAAAATCACTTTATATCTGAATTGGTGCTTAAAAAAATGGTTTTGTAAATTTTGTTGAAAATTTGAAAAACGGCTTCGAAACTTCTAAGCTTTTTCACGTCCAAAAAAAGTAAAATGACATTTATAAATTCATGCCAACATAAAGGAGACATATGGGGAATGTAAAATAATAACTATTTTAGGAGGTATTACCATATATTTTGAAAGTAGAGAAATTGAAATTTGGAAATTTTTCCAAATTTTTGCTAAATTTGGTATTTCTTTTATAAATAAAAATGAAATATTTTGCCACAAATTTACTACTGTTGTGAAGCACAATAAGTGACAAGAAAACAATCTCAGAATGGCTTGGATAAGTAAAAGCGTTCCAAAGTTATTACCACATAAAGTGACATGTTAGATTAGCAAAAAATGGCCTGGGCATGAAGGTGAAAACAGGCCCAGGGTTGAAGGGGTTAACCTTTTGAATAAATTCAGTAAATAAATAAATAAACAAACTAGTCGTTTCTACCTACAGCTGATCACATACATCCTAACTGTGTTGGTAACAGACAGGACTGCAGAATACAGCAAAGCAACACAAGGGCCTTACCTTCCCACATATCATACAAGTCGGTAATGCACGTAACGGACAAATCTGATGGGAAGACCCAGTGGAAGGATTTGGCAGTATACAGTACCTCTTATGCTTACCCACATTGGTAACCCACATTGGTTGCTACTGATTTTAGTTGAGATGACTGTGTGCTGCCCTTTATGTAGATGCTCAGAAGTGAAACTCCTCTGCTACAGATCAGAGGAAAAAGGCACTGGGAAGCAATGGCTGCACTCATCTGAGATCTACTAGAGAAAACAGGATTAAAGGGGTTTTCTCAGTACCCTGTTTCTCCAAAAATAAGCCCTAGCGCTATTTTGCAGGGTTTTTGGAGTAGGCATAAAATATAAGCCCTACTCCAAGTATAAGCCCTAGATACAGTGAGCGCCTCCAGCTCTAGGTTATGTTGCATGACATATCATACAAGTGGT
>ONZH01000003.1:0-44734 GCA_900303285.1 Rhinella marina | reverse complement strand
TTTAAATTTCACCTCCATTTTCCTTTAATTCTTGTGGAACACCTCAAGGTTAACAAAGTTTGTAACAGCAGTTTTTTATAATTTGGGGGGTGGAGTTTCTAAAATGGGGTCATTTATGGGGGGTTTCATTATGTAAGCCACTCAAAATCACTTTACATCTGAACTGGTGCTTAAAAAAATGGTTTTGGAAAATTTGGTGAAAATTAGAAAAATGGCTTCTAAACTTCTAAGCCCTCTAACGTCCTAAAAAAGTAAAATGACATTTAGAAAATGATGCCAACATAAAGTAGACATATGGGGAATGTAAAATAATAACTATTTTTGGAGGTATTACTATTTATTTTGAAAGTAGAGAAATTGAAATTTGGAAATTTGCTAATTTTTCCAATTTTTTTGTAAATTTGCTATTTTTTTATAAATAAAAATGAAATATTTTGCCACACATTTACTACTGTCGTGAAGCACAATATGTGACGAGAAAACAATCTCAGAATGGCCTGGATAAGTAAAAGCGTTCCAAAGTTATTACCACATAAACTGACACATGTCAGATTAGCAAAAATCAGTCTGGTCACGAAGGTGCAAAATGGCCCGGTCATTAAGGGGTTAAAAGGGTTGTCTGCTTTCTGGTTACTGTTGACCAATGTGTTTGTGAGATGATTATGACATTTGCTAATATAGCTATTGTTGAAATTCTGCACCATTTTATATCACAAGGTAAGTCCTCATGTTTGCCAAGACTTGTGTGCTGTCCACACATAGGTCCTGTCCATAAAATGGGTGCTGATGGAGGGTCATGTGACGAGGCAAATCACCTCCATGTGATGTCTCCTCCATTCAAATACACTGCACCTGCCATCTGCACTTGTTCTGTTGGGACTTTAGTGCAAGTGCAGTGTATTAGAATGGAGGAGACATCAAATGGAGGTGACTTGCCTGGTCACATGACCCTCCATCAGCAGCCATTTTATGGACAGGACCTATGTGTGGATAGCACACAAGTCTTGGCAAACATGAGGACTTACCTTGTTAAATATAGAAAATGGTGCAGAATTTCAACAATAGCTATATTATTAAGTGTCATATAATCATCTCACAACTACATTGGTCAACAGTAGTCAGAAAGTGGACAACCCCTTTAATATGGTACTGCCTCAACATATAGCTTGTTGCAGAACCCAAAATAAAGGGTGCACCACCTTGGTTACGATCATTGACCAAGCATCACTAACACTGGGGAAGAAGTGCTGTTGGGTAATTACAAGCTATATGGTTCATGTACATATCAAATCCGCTAGAACTGCACTTTGCAGCTGCTCTCTGATGTAGCTTATAGGGAGTCCAATACAGGGCCATATAGAAAGTGGCTATCCATTTTATTTTCTAATATATAAACTGCTGGAACATGGCTCATGGCTTCTTTAAATAAGAGAACCATACAGGATCTCTGCTTCCCATATCATTGTAAACCATGCAACCAACATTAGGCTACTTTCACATTAGCGGCAACTTTCTCTGGCAGACTGTTACATAGTAACATAGTAACATAGTAACATAGTTTGTAAGGCCGAAAAAAGACATCTGTACATCCAGTTCAGCCTGTTTTCCTACAAGTTGATCCAGGGGAAGGCAAAAAAAAAACCCCTGTGAGGTAGAAGCCAATTTTCCTCACTTTAGGGGGAAAAATTCCTTCCCGACTCCAGTCAGGCAATCAGAATAACTCCCTGGATCAACGACCCATCTCTAGTAACTATAACCTGTAATATTATTACCCTCCAGAAATACATCCAGGCCCTTCTTGAACTCTCTTAGTGAACTTACCATCACCACCTCCTCAGGCAGAGAGTTCCATAGTCTCACTGCTCTTACCGTAAAGAATCCTCTTCTATGTTTATGTACAAACTTCTTTCCTCCAGACGCAGAGGATGTCCCCTCGTCACAGTCACAGTCCTCGGGATAAATAGATGATGGGAGAGATCTCTGTACTGACCTCTGATATATTTATACATAGTTATTAGATCTCCCCTCAGTCGTCTTTTTTCTAAAGTGAATAACCCTAATTTTGATAATCTTTCTGGGTACTGTAGTCCACCCATTCCAGTTATTACTTTAGTTGCCCTCCTCTGAACCCTCTCCAGCTCTGCTATGTCTGCCTTGTTCACAGGAGCCCAGAACTGTACACAGTACTCCATATGTGGTCTGACTAGTGATTTGTAAAGTGGCAGGACTATGTTCTCATCACGGGCATCTATGCCTCTTTTGATGCAACCCATTATCTTATTGGCCTTGGCAGCAGCTGTCTGACACTGGTTTCTGCAGCTTAGTTTGCTGTTCACTAAAATTCCTAGGTCCTTTTCCATGTCAGAGTTACCCAATGCTTTACCATTTAGTATGTACTGGTGACTTGCATTATTCCTTCCCATATGCATAACCTTACATTTGTCAGTGTTAAACCTCATCTGCCACTTTTCTGCCCAAGCCTCCAGTCTATCCAGATCCTGCTGTAGCAGTGCACTGTCCTCCTCTGTGTTAATTACTTTACACAGTTTAGTGTCATCTGCAAAAATTGATATTTTACTGTGCAAGCTTTCTACAAGATCATTAATAAATATATTGAAGAGAATAGGACCCAATACAGACCCCTGTGGTACCCCACTAGTGACAGTGACCCAATCTGAGTATGTACCGTTAATAACCACCCTCTGTTTTCTATCACTAAGCCAGTTACTTACCCACATACAGACATTTTCTCCCAGGCCAAGCATTCTCATTTTGTATACTAACCTTTTATGTGGTACCGTGTCAAACGCTTTGGAGAAGTCCAAATATACGACATCCATTGAGTCGCCGCGGTCAAGTCTAGAACTTACCTCCTCATAGAAACTGATTAAATTGGTTTGACATGACCGATCCCTCATGAAGCCATGCTGATATGGAGTTATTTGCTTATTTTCATTGAGGTACTCCAAGATAGCATCTCTCAGAAAACCTTCAAACAGTTTACCCACAACAGAAGTTAAACTTACCGGCCTATAGTTTCCAGGCTCTGTTTTTGGACCCTTTTTGAATATTGGCACCACATTTGCTATGTGCCAATCCTGTGGAACACTCCCCGTCAGTATAGAGTCCTTAAATATCAGAAATAAGGGTCTGTCGATTACATTACTTAATTCTCTTAGGATACGGGGGTGTATGCCATCCGGTCCTGGTGATTTGTCTATTTTAATATTTTTAAGACGTTGCTGCACCTCTTCCTGGGTCAGAGAGGACACTTTTAAAGGGGAATTTACTTTTATACTCTGCATTTCATCTGACATTTTATTTTCCTCAGTGAATACAGTGGAGAAAAAGTTATTTAGTAGCTTCGCTTTCTCCTCATCGCTCTCTGCTACTCCCCCCTCATTACTCTGTAAGGGGCCGACACCTTCAGGTTTATACTTTTTAGTATTTATATAATTGAAGAACATTTTAGGGTTAGTTTTACTCTCTTTGGCGATTAATCTCTCGGTCTCTAGTTTGGCTGTTTTTATGTGTCTTTTACATATTCTATTTTTTTCCTTATAGTTTTTCAATGTTTCCTCACTCCCCTCCTGTTTTAGTGATTTAAATGCTTTCTTTTTGTCATTTATTGCTTTCTTTACAGTTCTATTTATCCACATTGGTTTTTTCTTGTTTCTTATTATTTTATTCCTATATGGTATGTACCTCTCACAATTAGATATTAGGATGCTTTTAAAAATATCCCATTTTGTGGCTGTATTTTTATTTTTGAGGACTTTGTCCCAGTTAGTTAGGCCTATGGCCTCTCTTAGTTGGCTAAATTTAGCTTTTTTGAAGTTTGGTATTTTTGTTCCTCCCTGAAGAAACGCTCTTTTGAATGACAATTGGAAGGTTATTATGTTATGGTCACTGTTTCCCAGGTGTCCCCCAACCTGCACACCTGTTGTTCTGTCAGGTCTATTGGTTAATACTAAGTCCAGTATGGCCGTCCCTCTAGTGGGGTCCTGAACCAGTTGGGAAAGGTAATTGTCTTTGGTTATTTCCAAGAACCTGTTTCCTTTATGAGATGTACAGGTTTCAGTTTCCCAGTCTATATCTGGGTAGTTAAAGTCCCCCATAATAATGACCTCATTATGATTTGCCGCCTCGTCTATTTCATTTAGAAGTAGATTTTCTGTGGTCTCTGATATATTGGGTGGTTTATAATAAACCCCTATTAGTATTTTATTATTGTTTTTGGCTCCATTTATTTCTACCCACAGTGACTCCACATCTTTATGTCCCTCACTTATATCTTCCCGGAGTGTGGGCTTTAGGCATGACTTTACATAAAGGCAGACCCCTCCCCCTCTCCGGTTTTGACGATCCTTTCTAAAAAGATTGTAACCCTGTACATTAACTGCCCAGTCATAGCTATCATCCAGCCATGTCTCAGTTACTCCCACTATGTCATAGTCCTCCTCACACATCACTAATTCCAGTTCACCAGTTTTATTAGCTAGGCTTCTGGCATTAGTGTACATACAATTAAGAGGTTGATGTATATTTCTTACCCTACACCTTTCCTTCTGATCTGTTCTAGTTCCTCCTTCCATTCCTCCCCCAGTTCCATTACCTTGCCCCAGGTCTCTATCTGCACTATCTTCCCCTCCTATAATGTAGTTACCCTCCCCCCCAGTCCCTAGTTTAAACACTCCTCCAGCCTTCTAGCCATCTTCTCCCCCAAAACAGCTGCCCCTTCCCCATTGAGGTGCAGCCCATCCCTACGGTAGAGCCTGTAGCCGACAGAGAAGTCGGCCCAGTTCTCCAGGAACCCAAACCCCTCCTTCCTACACCAGTTCTTGAGCCACTTGTTTACCTCCCTAATCTCCCGCTGCCTTTCTTGTGTGGCTCGTGGTACAGGCAGTATTTCGGAAAACACTACCTTGGAGGTCCTTGCCCTAAGCTTATGCCCTAGATCCCTAAAATCATTTTTAAGGACACTCCCCCTACCTCTAACTTTGTCATTGGTACCGATATGGACCATGACTGCTGGATCTTCTCCAGCCCCTCCCAGTAATCTGTCAACCCAATCCACGATGTGCCGAACTCAAGCGCCTGGAAGGCAGCACACCATCCGACGATCCCGGTCTTTGTGACAGATTGCCCTCTCTGTACCCCTAATAATGGAGTCACCCACTAACAGCACCTGTTTGGCCTGCCCTGCTCTCCTGGCCCCCTGCTTACTGGAGCTGACATTCCCCTGACTGGCAGAGGAAGTGTCCGGCTGCAGCAGTGCTCTCCCTGAAGTAACATCCCCCTCATTTGCCAAACTTGCAAACTTGTTGGGGTGTGTCAGATCAGGGCTAGCCTCCCTGGCACTTTTCCCTCTAACCCGCTTTCTAACTGTTACCCAGCTAGCTGCCTCACTTTCCTGGGCCTCCTCACTACCACCCTCCCCCACATCTACCCCATAGAGTGCTTTCTCACTGAGCAGCAAACTCTTTTCCAAATTGTCAGCGCTTCTCAGCATTGAAATTCGCCCGCTTAGATACACGATGTGCGATTCCAAGCGGACAATTTGCTCACATTTTGAACAGCTTCAGGCTGTTCCGGCGGGTGAACAGCCTGAAGGATCTGTGCTGCCGCTAGTGCACGAGGGCCACCGGAAGTCGGCTCCGGCCTCATTCACTATAATGAGGGTGGGCCAGAGTTCTGGCCGCAGCACGGCAAACATGCCGAGAGACGGCAGGAATAAGACTACGACATGTTCAGCCCCTGGAACAACTTGCCAGAGAAGGCTGCCGCTAATGTGAAAGTAGCCTTAGAGAGTTATTACATGACTGAATGTCTGGAGGAGAAAATGGATTTTGAAGGAAACCAAAGTGAGCATTTGATTATTTCAATATGTGTATCATTGTAGCTTTTGGCAGAAATATGTAATAATGGTAGTAGCAAGTATTGATCAATTGAGTTACAGTAAATACCTTATTAATTATGGAAGAGACAGCTAGTCTTATTTGAAAGACCATAAAAAGACCTGCACTCAATTGCTGAAGATGTATGGAATTTTAATCAAAGTAGTAATACACAGTAAAAATATATAATAGTGTATAAAAAATGTACTTAAAAAATATATTAAAATAAAAATAAAACAGCCTTGTTATCGCGCACTATAGGATGATCAGTCCACAATAGGTTAATTCTGCAGAATTTTGATGACAATCCAGTAGATCTATTAGTTATTGGTTAATAAGCTCCAATTTTCTAATATAGATATAATAGTTCCATATGTAAATTAGTCAGCATAGGTGGATGTAGCAATCCAGATAGATATACGGCTAGTAGGCTCTGATCAATCTATCAAAGTCTGGGGAGTTCTGATCCTCCCGCTATATAGTCCGTGGAAGACACAGTATTGGATATATATTTCCCGGTGATATGCAAATCTCCAATTGGAGTACTCACTCCGTGTCCCCGTGGTATGAAGGCTGGTTCCGCCGTAACTAAGGTGCCAGTCTTAGTTACTCCACAGTTGCCTCGCTGATGCGGCGTCCTTCCTCGTACCGCGTATCACGTGGCCTAGAGCGTGACCGGTCATGTGATGAGAAAATCAGATGGTCGGTGTCTTGCTTTTGCAAGTCAATATAGTCAATATAGTCTGCTGTTTCAAACTTCTTGACAGGCAGCCTCCTTTTTAGTTTTCGATGCTTGTAATATGGGTCCGGACCCTACAAGAATTTCCACTGGACGCGTTTCGGGGATCCAATCCCCTTCCTCAGCAGTGATAAGGGGGAGGTCTGCTGTACGGGTTTAAATACTGTGTCCTCGATATTTCCCAAATTCTGGACTGGATTGTTTGAAATGTTTATATTATAACATAAAGGATTTAATCCTAAATTGCTCTCGTTGTCTTGCTTGCAAGTAATATTATATATATACCATAAGTCAATATCATAAAAGTTACACATATGACCTCCATATAAAAGATTTTGTAGAATATCTTTATATGAGAAAACCGCTATTGCGTTATTGATGCGTCTCTTGTGTATCAATAGCTAAATGTGCTCTCTATATGGCTAATCTAGGACATCTCATAAGGATATGGATTTTTCATAGAGATATAACTTTTATTTTCTTTACAGTATTCCAAAATTTCTCAAGGGTCATTCACAGACCATTAATAGTAGAATACATATAGATCCCAAGAGAATTGCTGGTGGGAATATTGAGTGATGACTGGGGAGCCCACAGCCAAGGGGAGATCATGGTGCTGGAAATATTAACGCAGCCTAACCATGATGTCCCATCGCGTGTGGGCCCCCCATCTTATAGAAAACCAAACAGTTCCATCCCAGCGTTTAGGCCTCGTGGTACTAGTGTATTAAAGTCAAAGATTCTCTTCCACGGACTATATAGCGGGAGGATCAGAACTCCCCAGACTTTGATAGATTGATCAGAGCCTACTAGCCGTATATCTATCTGGATTGCTACATCCACCTATGCTGACTAATTTACATATGGAACTATTATATCTATATTAGAAAATTGGAGCTTATTAACCAATAACTAATAGATCTACTGGATTGTCATCAAAATTCTGCAGAATTAACCTATTGTGGACTGATCATCCTATAGTGCGCGATAACAAGGCTGTTTTATTTTTATTTTAATATATTTTTTAAGTACATTTTTTTATACACTATTATATATTTTTACTGTGTATTACTACTTTGATTAAAATTCCATACATCTTCAGCAATTGAGTGCAGGTCTTTTTATGGTCTTTCATACTTTCATTCTTTTCTGGTATTAGGTGAACCAGAAAGACCAGTGCACCTACTATATCCATTATTGCAGTGTGAGCCCTCCATTTTTTGCTATTATTCTAAGCTAGTCTTATTTATCTGTGTCCCCAGGCTTTATATTAAATATACAAGAAATACGTTTTAGTTTATTGCCTTATTTATCATGGAATCAGTATCAGTAAATGCTGACTATATTCATATGGAAAAATAAATGATTTCTATCAATGTTTTTTTTTAGCGTGCTTTAGGATAAATGTTCTTATTTAGGAGTATGGAGCTTTCGCTAGTATGTTTTAGTTAAATCTAATTAGTTATGTGAATGCAACATTTTAACAATGGCTATAATAATATAAAGAGTATTTAATGCTGAAAATGTGATTGTGAAGTTGTGAAGGACAACCTTCAATAGTGTTCATTATTTTAGTCTCTTAACACTTTTCGACTTCACTAATTCACTTATGCATAAAGCAGAAACCATTTCCTTGCTGCTCCTGTCATATTTTTCTTCTCTCATATGACCAGTTTCTTACCTTTAATATTTTATCTGTATTAGCCCCAGCCTTAAGATTTATATTTATTGTACACTGCAGTTTAAATGCCACTGACTTTATAATACTGTATAACTTGTACTTACACACGCAACCAATGCTGAAATGCAGCCTGAACATGGTGTTTCCAAACAATGCAAGTAGCAATATTGTCACACAGCAGTGTCTTGATGACTCACAGATGTCTCTTAATTTTCTTTTTATAGAAATTTTTTGAATAAACACAGTACCACAACAATAAACAGTAGTTTAAGAATATGACTAGATTGTATACTTTTTGCATACACATTGAAAAAATCTGGGGACCAAAGGGTCTTTTGTTTGGTCTTATGTCTCCATTTAGAATGTAACATGGCCATGTTTCTATTTAGAACAATAATAAAATTATATATATCTATATAACACACAAAAATACTGTAACTAAAATGAAGGAAAGAATAGTGATAGGAACTGAAGTTCAGGTGATTGCAGATTTATATCTGTTTTGAAGTGGGAGGTGTTATCAGGAATTGATAGCATACTCTGGATAAGTATGTATACATATATATGTATGCACATAGCTGATCTTAAGTTCAGAAAACGTATCTATATAAATGTATAAAGTCAGTAAGGCTTTTTTGTACCCACTCTGCCCCATGTACAAAACTGTTATACCGCCAGACAATCCTTTTGACACGTACAGATATTCAAAGGATATTTTCTGATTCTTAATTTCATTACAAAAATTATTTTGTTGATTTTTATTTTGTTTTATTACAGAAAAGGAAAAACCTGCACAAAAGGAGAAAGCAGAGAAAAAAGCTCCAGTCCAAGGTACCTATCTATCTATCTATCTATCTATCTATCTATCTATCATCCATCAATCCATTTAGCTTTTTTCTTAACAAAATATTTTCATTTTTGCAAAGCAAACAAACCTGAATTTCATACATTTTGTTTTGGGCTTATCGGAGAAATAAAGTGCTAGAGAGAGCCTAGTATGCTACTCTGGGTTTCTGGAAAAAAACAAACAAACAAAAAAAAAAAAAAACTATTTACATTGTCTGATGGGTACTTTTTCTCACTATGGAGAGTGCCTAGTATGCACAATGAGTATTGTAGGCCTGGTAACTGTGCGCTAGGTTTCTGGGGAAAATATGTTAACTTAGCATTTCTTACTTTTACTGGTATCAGACAGGCTTAGCTTTATTTTCTTTTTGGGAGGAAAGCTATTTTGAATATCTTTTCCAGAAGCACAAAGGTATGAAAATTAGCTTTCCTTTATGAAAAACACTGATTGAAAAGTTTGAGGCTACCACCACACAAAGTCTGTTATACTATACTAATAACTATATTTTTATGAAATATATATATATATATATATATATATATATATATATATAAGGAAAAAACCGGCAGCACTAAAAAAGTAAGTATGGGGTGCAAAGCCTATGACCTGACTAGGATCATGAATATATACGGAAAAAAGGCAGCACTCACCACAAAATAAATAAAATAAAAAGTCTTTTATTCACCCCAGTGGGCCATGCGACGTTTCGGCTCTATAACATGAGCCTTTCTCAAGCAAATGTGTGCAATAGGTACAGAGTATTTAAACAAAAAGTGCACAGGTGTACAATTAATCAATCAATAATCAATACAATGTAATGCAGCAAAAGTGAAACATTATTCAAAGATGACACAAATGTGAACATGATCCAATAAAAACCGCAGTGACAAAGTGTACAATACATAATTAAATATATAAAAATAGTTCATATATAAAGTGCATAATATACAATTGATCTAACAACATACTAAATAAGTGACAGGTGTTACTCATAGTGATTAAAAACAGTAAACCAGCCTGGTCCACGTGGATCAAAAGGGAAGTCCATAGCAGGGCAATACGAGGTACCGATATTAGCGTCTCTGAATCCTCACTGCGCATGTCCAAAGACACATAACGACACGTACATATCCAGGAGGAAATGACTTGCATACTGCGCATGTCAAACATGCGCCCCGGCTCAAACACGAGCAGAAGCGCCATGAAAAGAACTGGCAGTGCGCCCTTAATCCGTGCGCATGCGCAGATGGAAAGCTATTATCCGGAGGCCATCTTGGATATGGTAATATACTTGATAGTGACAGATTCTTGTCACCAAATCAACCAGGGATCTACTTACCAAAGCATATACTGGCACAATATAAAAGTATATAAGGCATATATCTCCTGTGTATTTGTCATTAAAAACAGATTCATAGTCGGACATATAAATGTACAGTGTAGAGATGATTGGTCCTCGTATTGTTCCGCTGAACACCCTCAGTCCACAGGACCCTACAAGAAGTATTCAGAAAAAATATAACTAATAATAATATCATAACAAAGATTTTTTGTATGATCATGATACTATGCAAAAACAACATATACGCAGGAGAAATGTAACATAGGAAAAATTCCACAGGGCAATCGGGCAAACCCCCTAAAGTAATACATTCAGTTTATATTCCGCATTTAAACCTAGTGGATGTAGCGTGGATAGTTTGTGTATCCACTGGAGCTCTTTACTCAATAACAACTTCACTCGATCGCCACCACGTCGTGGCGGGGGGACATGATCTATTATTTTGAAACGAAGTTGATGTTCAGAATGTTTGTGTTCAACGAAATGTCTAGAAACAGACAAATCCAACCTTTTCTTACGAATTGTATATCTGTGGTAGTTAAGTCTAGTTTTTAAATCCAGAGTGGTTTAGCCCACATACCACAGATTACAAGGACAAATTACTGCGGTAATTTGCAGTTTTTATTGGATCATGTTCACATTTGTGTCATCTTTGAATAATGTTTCACTTTTGCTGCATTACGTTGTATTGATTATTGATTGATTAATTGTAAACCTGTGCACTTTTTGTTTAAATACTCTGTACCTATTGCACACATTTGCTTGAGAAAGGCTCATGTTGTAGAGCCGAAACGTCGCATGGCCCACTGGGGTGAATAATAGACTTTTTATTTTATTTATTTTGTGGTGAGTGCTGCCTTTTTTCCGTATATATATATATATACATATATATATTTTACCTCTTTATCATTTATTACTTTTTATTTTTTATTAGAGTTGAGCGAATCCTAAAAGATTCAGGGATTCGGAATTCGGCCCAAATTTTTCGCGGGATTCGTGGGTTCAGGCCGAATCACGAATCCCATTAAAGTCTATGGGAGACCCGAATATTTTTGCAGGGGCCAAAGGTTCTGCACAGTCAAGTCTGCCCCAACATGTGAAAACCTCAGAAAATGATGGAAACACCTTGGAAATGCATAGGAAACACCAGGGGCAGCATGTAGGGATGCCTCTGAGGCTCCCTAATTGCACCATTTTTTCTAAATCTGGCCAATAGTCTGGGGATGACCCCAAGGCAATTTTCAGAGACACGGTAATGGTGACCCACTTAAAAATGCTGCCTGACAACCTGGCGGTGAACCCCTGATTGTCTGTCTTTCAATAAGATTGCAGTGTAAAGCATGGTGGTGAGCCTCAGTAATAAGATTGCAGTGTAAAGCATGGTAGTGAGCCTCAGTATGACTTTTTAGATGGAGATTGCATGTGGTCACGTACTCCCTGGAACTCCATAGTCACCCCTTCTCTGATGTGCTACCCCAGAACATTCTCTGCCCCAATTCGCAAGACCTTTTGCAGTCTCCGTGTGCTGACAGTGGGGATTTACCAGTGTTGTCTGAGGAGGTGGTGGACAATGGCGAGACACAGATGTCGGGGGGTGAGGTAGTTGTATGGGAAGCAAGTTACAGTGGGGACTCCTTGGGGGGACTTTCTCATGATGGGACAGATTCAACTTGGGTGGATCAGGCACAGGAACAGATCAATTTTAAGTGTGAGGCAACATCAGCACCACAACCGCTTGGGAGAGGCAGTGGGCATTGTGTTTAGAAAGGCTGATGGGCTTCCGTCAGCACTGTGTGTATAGAACCCCATGGCCTTTCATAAAAAAATTTGGTTACAAAGCCGCATGACTCCTTAAAAATTGTTTTTAGAAAGCCGAAAGACTTTCTTGAAAAAAATTTTTTTGAAAGCGCGATGACTTTCCAGAAATTTTTTTTTTGAAAGCGCGATGACTTTCCTGAAAAATTGTTATTGAAGAGACGGATGACTTTCCTGAAAAATTGTTAGTAGAAAGCGCGATGACTTTCCTGAAAAATTGTTGCATATGCAACTCAGATGAGGAGGAGGAAAGCAAGCAATTTAGGAGGTAGCCTGAGGTGGGGATGAGAACTGGGGGGATATCCATGACCTGTTCATCTTGATGAACGTGAGGATGTCGGCGTTGTCGGTGGACAGGAGCGTCCGTTTGTCCGTAATGATACCCCCGGCGGCACTAAAAACCCTTTCAGACAGTACACTTGCAGCAGGGCAGGCAAGCACCTCAAGAGCGTACTACGCAAATTCTGGCCACCTGTCCAGCTTGGCCAGCCAGTAATTATATGGCATGGAGTTATCGGTCAGGACATTGGTCTGGTCCGCGACATACTCCCTCACCATCTTGCGGTACTGTTTTGCCCTGCTCTGCCTGCCCTGTGGCTGTGTTGTACTGTCTTGCTGGGGTTTAAGAAACTTGGCAAAACCATGGAATAGTGTACCCCTGCCCTTGGCGCCTACACTGACTTTCCCCATCCTCTCCAACTTCAGCCACTGCAGTCCGCCCCCTGTTGCTCGACTGGTCTGGAAAGGCCTGTAGCAGTTTCTGAACCAGGGCCTTGTGGTAGAAAGTGACTCGGGTGCTCCTTTCCTCCACGGGTATAAGTTGGGCAAAGTTGTCCTTGTAGCATGGGTCAAGGAGGGTGTACACCCAATAGTCATTGGTGGACAGTATCCTCTTGACCCGGGGATCACGACAAAGACAGCCAAGCATAAAGTCTGCCATGTGCCCTACTGTGCCAACACGCAAGCCTTCAGCCTCCTCACTTAGCGGACTCTCCATCTCCTCCTCCCCCCCTTCCTCCGACCCCAATTCATCCTCCTCAGCCCATACCCGCTCAACAGGTAGCATGAAATCACCCCCTGATGCATGGTGCCCAAGAGTTTCTTCCTCCTCCTCAGCCTCCTCCTCCTCCTCAGTTTCGCGCTGCGAAACTGACAACAGGGTGCTCTCAATGTCACTGTCTTCCCCCACCTCCTGTGACACTGCTGAATCCTCAGATCTTAGGTTCCTCAAGGAGTTCTGGATGAGGCACAACAGAGGGATGGTGACACTGATGATGTGTGCATCACCACTGACCATCTCTGTTGCCTCCTCAAAGGGACCTAAGACCTGGCAGATGCCAGCCATCCACGTCCACTCCTCAGCATAGACATGAGGAAGCTGACTGGCCTGACTACCACCTTGGGGGATCAGCTGGCAGTCTACAACTGCCCTGCGTTATTGGTACACCCTGGCTAGCATGTGTAACATCGAATTCCAACGCGTGGAAACGTCACACAGCAGCCGGTGAACAGGGAGTTGTAGCCGCCCTTGCACAGTCCTGAGGGTCACGGCATCGGTGGTGGACTTGCGAAAATGGGCGCATATGCGTCGCACCTTGGTGAGCAACTCACTCAACTGGGGGTAGGTCTTGAGGAACTGCTGGACCATCAAGTTGAGCACGTGGGCCATGCATGGCACGTGAGTCAGCCCACCAAGATGCAGAGCCACCACCAGGTCACGTCCATTATCGCAGACCACCATTCCTGGCTGAAGGTTCAGCGGCGCCAGCCACACATTGGTCTGCCCCTTGATGCCCTGTAAGAGCTCTTCAGCCATGTGCCTCTTATCCCCCAGGCTCAGCAGTTTCAGGACTGCCTGCTGCCGCTTCCCTACCACAGTGCTGAAACTGCTGGCCATTGAGGAAATGAGACTTGACAATTGGGGCATCACTGCCACTTTGGAGGAGGAGGAGGTGGAGGAGGAAGTGGAGGCATAATGTTCCAGAGACACACAGACGGAACTATGTCCCGCAATTCGTGGTGTGGGTAGCACATGTGCAGCCCCACGATCGGTCTCTGCCCCAGCCTCAACCTGATTGACCCAATGTGCCGTGAGGGAGATGTAATGTCCCTGGCCACTGGTACTCGTCCACGTATCTGTGGTCATGTGGACTTTACCACAAACCGCGTTTTTGAGAGCGTGGGCAATGTTCTCAGACACATGCCGGTGCAGGGCGGGGACGGCACATCAGGCAAAATAGTGTCGGCTGGGGACAGAGTAACGGGGGGCTGCCGCCTCCATAAGGTTGCGGAAGGATTCTGTCTCCACAAGCCTGTACGGCAACATTTCCAAACTAATCAGCTTGGCGATGTGCACATTTAGAGCTTGCGCATGGGGGTGGGTGGCTGCGTACTTGCGCTTGCGTTCAAATTTCTGCGGTAGAGACAGTTGAACGCCGCACTGGGACACATGAGTGGAGGAGAGGGAGGGAGATGGAGCTGGAGGGGTCCTTTTGGGGCTGGAGGCTGCAACGTCCTGGCTTGGACGAGACACAGTTGCTGGACTAACTGTGTCAACGTCACCAGCTGACAGAAGTGCAAACCATTTGGTGGGGTGTTTTCTCTCCAAATGTTTGCGCAGGCTACTAGTGGTCAGGTTGTTGCGTTTTGAACCCCTGCTCATTGACGTGTGGCACAGCTTGCACACCGCCAAACGAGGATCGGCCTCATCATCCTTAAAGTACTCCCAAACTAAGGAGTGGCGCATAGTATGGGCTGGAGCGTGACCTCTAGGAGCACTTGGGGAAGTAGTGACTCGGCCCTGGCTTCTCCCTCGTTGCAGCCCTCTGGCTCTCTCAACAGCTTGTGGTTCTGATGTCGTCTCACAGTCTGAACCCCTGCCTCCAGTTGCCTCATCCACCCAAGTAGGATCTGTCCCCTCATCATCCCCCAGGTCATCCTCAGACTCCACAGTGACGTCCCTGACAACTACCTCCGACAACAGTGTCTCGTCGTCATCTTCCACCAGCTCCTCAGACGCCACTGCTAACTCCCCACTCTCATAACCTGGAGACTGCAAAAGGTCCTGAGAATCAGGGCATAGCAGCTCGTCCACTGGCACATCAGGGAAGTGGTGGCTGAAGAGTTCCATGGATAAATTTTGTCTGTGGAACATACCCCTAGAGGGTTCTGGCTGGGGAGAAGGAGGGCGAGTTGGAGGACAGACACCCTGGCTCAGAGAAGTCAACTGGCTGGATGAGCAGGCAGACAAAACGTGGCTGGACGTGCTCTCTGCAATCCACTGAACCACCTCCTGTTGTTGTTTGGGGTCTGTGAGAGTTGTAGGACGCTGCCCTACCAACTTCTGGAGTTGACCAGGCACCCTGACCTTACGTGTTTCCACTGTACCCACAGCAGCCGGCACTGTGTCACCACGCACACCACGGTAATCACCGTTGACCACTGCACTACCACGATTCCCACCTCTCCCTCCACGACCACCTCTTCCACCTCTCCCAGCTCTTCCCCCTCTCCCCCTGACCCTGGGGTTCTCCATGTGCACAGTAGCAGTATTATATTATTATAATTGTAAAGGATCAATACGGTATCTATAGACTCTGAGGTATATAGCAGGCTGATGAAATGTATTCACTAGTCACTGCACCGTATATTACGGATCAGTGAAATTAAACTGACAATGTAGATAGATATGCAGGTACGATTATTTTCAGACCTATCCAAAAAAAGATGTACGCAGTTTGCGCAAATAAAACTGGAATCCACAGATCAATACGAAATCTATAGACTCTGAGGTATATAGCAGGCTGATGAAATGTATTCACTAGTCACTGCACCGTGTATTACGGATCAGTGA
The DNA here is from genome assembly GCA_900303285.1 of Rhinella marina. NCBI lineage: Eukaryota > Metazoa > Chordata > Amphibia > Anura > Bufonidae > Rhinella > Rhinella marina. The sequence continues at coordinate 28,560 of ONZH01000003.1, read as the reverse complement.
AATTAAGCGGACAATGTAGATAGATATTCAGGTACGATTATTTTCAGACCTATCCAAAAAAAGATGTACGCAGTTTGCGCAAATAAAACGGGAATCCACAGATCAATACGGTATCTATAGACTCTAAGGTATATAGCAGGCTGATGAAATGTATTCACTAGTCACTGCACCGTGTATTACGGATCAGTGAAATTAAACGGACAATGTAGATAGATATGCAGGTACGATTATTTTCAGACCTATCCAAAAAAAGATGTACGCAGTTTGCGCAAATAAAACGGGAATCCACAGGTCAATACGGAATCTATAGACTCTGAGGTATATAGCAGGCTGATGAAATGTATTCACTAGTCACTGCACCGTGTATTACGGATCAGTGAAATTAAACGGACAATGTAGATAGATATGCAGGTACGATTATTTTCAGACCTATCCAAAAAAAGATGCACGCAGTTTGCGCAAATAAAACGGGAATCCACAGATCAATACGGAATCTATAGACTCTGAGGTATATAGCAGGCTGATGAAATGTATTCACTAGTCACTGCACCGTGTATTACGGATCAGTGAAATTAAACGGACAATGTAGATACATATGCTGGTACGATTATTTTCAGACCTATCCAAAAAAAGATGTACGCAGTTTGCGCAAATAAAACGGGAATCCACAGATCAATACGGAATCTATAGACTCTGAGGTATATAGCAGGCTGATGAAATGTATTCACTAGTCACTGCACCGTGTATTACGGATCAGTGAAATTAAACGGACAATGTAGATAGATATGCAGGTACGATTATTTTCAGACCTATCCAAGAAAAGATGTACGCAGTTTGCGCAAATAAAACGGGAATCCACAGATCAATACGGAATCCATAGACTCTGAGGTATATAGCAGGCTGATGAAATGTATTCACTAGTCACTGCACAGTCATGCACAGGAATATATCTGTTTAGATATGTATAGTTTGATCTATGTGGCTGGACAAGGTGTACCAGGCACAGCTCTGCACAGAATGCAGGCTTACAGCATATACTGTATAGTTTTCTTCAGAGAATCAATTGGTTTTTAAAAGACTATTGTGGCTTCCTATTCCTACACAGAATACAGGCTTACAGTATATACTGTATATTGTTTTTCAGAGTATAAATAGTCTTTAAAAAGACTGTAGAGTCTTCCTCTCCTAACTCCTAACTGCTTGCTGCACACACTACACGAGCTAACACTGTCTCTGTCTGTCTCTTCTCCTTCCCAAAAGCACAATGAGACTGACGCTGCAGGTCCCTACCTTATGCGAATTTAGGTCACATGTCACTGCCAGCCAATCACTGCTGGGGAGGTATAGGGGATGTTACATCACAGCAGGCGTTCCCACAGGCTTCCCTTTGATGCTGATTGGCTGAAAAAAACGGGCATTTCAAACTGGCAGTGACGCACGAATCATCACGAGTCCACGCTGGCTCGGGATGCCGAGCCGAAGCGGGCAATATTCGTGCGAATCCCGAATATTGCCGCTTCGGCTCGCTCATCACTATTTTTTATTTAAAAATTAAATTAACCCTCTCCTGCCACAGTCAGTTAATTCACTGACAGCAGGATTACAATTCCCTTTACAGCCAAAAGGGATCACCCTAAAAGCTAAAAGTGCCCCTGCCAGCTGTAAAAACTTTTACTTCACACAAGATCCTTGTGACAAATGTCACGACTATCACATGCCTTTGGACCACTTTGGCTGGATGCCGGTCTGATCAATGTGACTGCAAATGTCTGAGTGGGCACAACAATCTGCAGCACCACAGAGCACTCCGCCTAGCAGTGTTCCAGGTTACATGACCATCTCTGATGGGCGGGCTTTAGCACTGCCTGAGCTGTTTTACAAGCTAGGGCAATGCTAAAGCCCACCCATTAGTGCCAGTGTTGTCACCAGATCTCCAGAAAATGCCTTTGCCCTGCCGTTGTTATATTTGAAAATGAAATCTGCTACTATGATTAGAAAGAATTTTACAGACCCTGCGCCTATAAACAATTAATGGTATTGGTACTGTCTGTGCCATATTTTACCTTTAATTTTTGTACTCCTTGTTTCAGAATCTACAAAGGAGGAACCTAAAGAAAAGGCCAAGGCTGAGAAGAAAGTCCATGTGAAAGGTTTGAGATTTCAAAACTTAAATTTAGACAACTAAAAAGTGATAGGTAGGCATGTGGACTAATATTTAAGTAGTTAGTATGTACACACATATGTTATCTTGTGGATAACAATAATGGATTTGGGCTCTGGATAATAATAGTGGATCTGGGCTCTGACTAATAGAAGAAAGGCCCAAGTGAAGGATCTCCTCCATGTTTTCTATATACCCTAATGTAACACATAGACTTGAGATAGTCTTTTTAAGAGGTGAGATGAAGATGTGACAGAAGATTTCATATTTAGCTTTTTAGCTATTCGGTGGATAGCTGCACATCTCTTACAGAGTACAGATGAGCAAATTTGCCAAAATTAGCTTTGGGTCTGATTCGATCTTCAGATTAAATTAATTCTGAATAAGTTTGACCGGGATCAAAAGTGCCCCAATTGCCCTGAAAAGTTGTGTATGACACTCTAGGGTCTCCTAGGACTGTATCTAACTTATTTTAAGCTATTTAACTCTAAGACAGCATTAGTAATGTAAAAGTAACAGTATGGCTATAGGTGAATGGTTGGTAGTTGGTGGTAAAAAAAACAACCGGTTTAAAAACATACTGCGCTGTCTGATTTTTTTCAAATAAAAAATATCCAAAAATGTAGCAACCATCTTAAGAAATTATTCAAAAATTTAGCAACCATCTAAAGAAATTATGTTGAATCACAAAAGTTTAGGATTTTTTTGGGGGAAGTCTTGAAAAATTGTATTTGTTTTGAAACAATTAATTCATCTTTGTCCAAAAGGAACGGCAAGGAAGGATATGTGTAGCTGGTTGAATTTGCACATACTTTCATTTGTGGATAAAACAGTGGTTCTTCACTAACTGAAAGGACTCTCAAGTGACAGATACAGATTTCACAGAAGATTTCACATATATCTCTATGACATTTATAATATTCCATGAAATCAAGTGGTGATAGATTCTGTCAACAAAGTTTTGCCGGACTCAAACAACCAAGAAAGAAAGAACCAACTGTTTACCCAGTGCAGAGATTATTGATTATTATATAAGACTCTGAATTTCTAAGATAGATTTTCTATTAAAAAAAAACACAATTAATATGCCTGAGCCTTTTATTTCAGCAATTTCTAAAGAGAAGGAACAAAATGAAAAAACTGACAAAAAAGCTCCTACCAAAGGTTAGTAAGCACCATTATAAACAGCAGCTATTCTCTTTGTCATTGAGAGAATACATAGTGGGTGGGTGGTAGAATTTGGTGTGACTCTGACTTTGACTTGCCATTTGACAAGATTGTACAATACTTTATTTAGCATGGTCCTCTAGATCCTTCCGCCCCCTCTCCCTTCCCCAAACAAACATTTTCTATTCAAATTGAATAAAAAATGATAACTATTTAAAGGGGTTTTAAAGGATTTCAATATTGGGGACCTATGTTTAGGGTAATCATCAATATCAGATTTGCAGGGGGTTCACACTCAGGACCCCCATTGATCAGCTGCTACCAGGGGCTTCAACCACTGGAACCAAGATAAATATACAGAGCCAGACGTAAACAGCTTCATACACCGTATAGTAGCTTTTCTGAGTAATAAAAATCAGCTTCCTTTCACTAGAATGGGGGATGAGCTGCAGTAACCCTGCACAGCCACTACAAAGCTTCATACACTGTGTTAGCTCCATTGGCTGCGGCTCCTGCTAGCAGGTGTCAAACCTTCACTGATCTTATATCAATCACCTATCCTGCGGAAGTCCTGGAAGATCCCTTTAATAAACTGCTGATTGGATAGTAACAGACTATACAGGGACACTGACCCACCTTCAATTTCGGAATGGAAGGAAAGAGTAGACCAAATATGCCGTATGGAGGAATTGGTAGGATGGGAGTTAAGGAAACATGCAAAATTCCTTTCCATATGGGGTGCATGGAGAGAAGCCAGAAAGGAGTTATGAAATTTAACTCCATGGTAGCGTATGGGGTAGTCTTCTTCCTCCCTCACAAACCATTGCCAGAATTTTTTGTTTCTTCTTTCTGTCACACTTCTGTTCAGCGCCCCTGACCTGGGCATATATAATTGACCAAAACGAAACCTCTGTATAATGGGCTATGTTAAGTGCTATTTAATGTGAATCACCAATGGCTTCTCTCATTTGCTAATGTATGTTCAGATAACCTCTGGAAATATGATTTTAATATGTTGTTTTCTTCCCCTTTTACCCTTCTACATTCCCTTGTCATTTCCACACCCACCTACCGTCCTCCCCTCGTCCCTATCTTCTACCCCCCCTCCACCTTTACTCCTATTTAATAAGTAGTACAATATTGTTCTTGTGTAATGATAATCTTTGCACTACTTCAATAAAAAGAGATTTGTTTAAAAAAAAGATTAGAAACTTTACAATATATATTATCAGAGAATAATACCATGTCCTAGTTCAGACCAGTTGTCTAAAACAACCTTATCTCTGAAATTTGTGAGAAATCCTTCTTGCTGAAACCATAATGCGATGTCTGTTCATTGAAGGATCAGATTACATCATATCATAGAAGTCTATAGAGACTAAAGGGGAATGGAAAATGGAGGTAGTGCAGAGAGAAACAAGCAGATAGAGACAGGTGTGATTCAGCAGATTTAACAGCTAATTATAAGTTTAATATCTCATCTGAAGTGCTTTACTCACATTCACTACTGTTGATGTCCTATATGTTGTTTCTTGGTGAGAATCTGCTGCCTAATGTATAGTCTATGGGCAGATATTATACAAGCTAGTCCCTACCCACCAGCTCAGAAAGAAATAAAAATTTAAAATATAAGGGGACATTTATCAAACTGCTTTGAAGTAGAAGTGACTTAGTTGCCCATAGCAACCAATCTGATTCTACATTTCATTTTCCAAAGGAGCTGTGTAAAATGAAAGGTGAAACCTGATTGGTTGCTATGGGCCACTAAGCCAGTTCTACTTTACGCCAGTTTAATAAATCTCCCCTATAGTCTTCAAAAGAGAAAATTTCCAAAATGTCAGATACACTACACTACACATATTTTCCTCTGTGGATAATAACAGTGGTTCTTCACCAACTGAAAGGACTCTCGAGTGACAGATACAGATTTCACATAGATTTCACATAATGATAGATTCTGTCAACAAAGTTCTGCCGGACTCAAACAACCAAGAAAGAACCAACTGTTTACCCAGTGCAGAGATTATTGATTATTATATAAGACTCTGAATTTCTAAGATAGATTTTCCATTAAAAAAAAACACAATTAATATGCCCGTGCTTTTTATTTCAGCAATTTCTAAAGAGAAGGAACAAAATGAAAAAACTGACAAAAAAGCTCCTACCAAAGGTTAGTAAGCAACATTATAAACAGCAGCTATTCTCTTTGTCATTGAGGGAATATATAGTGGTTTGGTGGTAGAATTTGGTGTGAATCTGCCTTTTGACAAGGTTGTACATTACTTTATTTAGCATGGTCTTTTTGATCCCGCCCCCTCCCTTCCCTAAACAAACATTTTCTATTCAAATTGAATAAAAAATGATAACTATTTAAAGGGACTTTAAAGGATTTCAATATTGGGGACCTATTTTTAGGGTAATCATCAATATCAGATTGGCAGGGGGTTTACACTCAGAACCCCCATTGATCAGCTGCTAGCAGGGGCTTCAACCACCGGAACCAAGATAAATATACAGAGCCAGAAGTAAACAGCTTCATACAACGTATAGTAGCTGTTCAGAGTAATTAAAACTCAGCTTCCATTCACTAGAACGGGGGACAAGCTGCAGTAACCCTGCACAGCCACTACAAAGCTCCATACACTGTGTTAGCTCCATTGGCTGGGGCTACTGCTAGCAGGTGTCAAACCTTCACTGATCTTATATCAATCACCTATCCTGTGGAAGTCCTGGAAAATCCCTTTAATAAACTGTGTAACCTTGATATCAGTCAAAGAAACTTAAGGTCCTCTTACACAGCCCGATACCTGTCCAATAAAAAGTGACAATTGAGAATATACAGGTTCATTGTGACTCATTTAAAGAGCTTTTATCCCCACCACATGCGAGGTGAAAGGGAGATAAAAGTTATTATGATTCAACTCCCATTCAGTTTGAATATAGTTGGTAGCACATCCCTGTTTACACAGGGTATTGTGCTGCCAACAAATGGAGAATTTTTGGTGCAGGTCGTTTGTTGGTATCAGAGCCATGTTGACAAATGCAGATTGTAAGGAATGGCGTTTATAGCATCTTCATCAGACTTGAGACATTGATATCAGATATATTATTATTTGTGGGTTTACATTACATACTCTTCTGTTTTCCCACTTAACTCTCAATAGCATAGTGATAATGTTGACTTCTAATGAAAGTTTGCATATATCCTTTTGTGTTTTCATATCAGTTCAAGATGGTAAAATTAGATATACCATACAAATAAGAGGAAATAAATAGATTTGTTTTGTTGACAATATTAATAATTAGATGTTAATTTATTGTAAATTATTGTAATTATTGATAATACGATAATAAAATAATAACTAACCAGTAATCTGCAATGAATCCAGATAAGTAATACCAGTCGGGGGGGTGTTCCTACACAGTCGACACTGGCAGTGCTGATTGGATAGTGACAGACTGTACAGGGACATACTTGCAATGGGTAACACTAATATGGAGTCATAAGAATAGATGCTCCATAATTGTTGTTGCAAGCCAAATGCAATTAATTTCTAAAACAGATACTGTATGTCAGAAGAGGTTTTAATATAACATAGGTTGATGTCCTATATGTTGTTTCTTGGTGAGAATCTGCTGCCTAATGTGTAGTCTATGGGCAGATATTATACAAGCTAGTCCCTACCCACCGGCTCAGAAAGAAATAAAAAATTAAAATATTACGGGAGATTTATGAAACTGCTTTAAAGTAGAACTGACTTAGTTGCCCATAGCAACCAATCAGATTCCACCTTTCATTTTCCAAAGGAGCTGTGTAAAATGAAAGGTGGAACCTGATTGGTTGCTATGGGCCACTAAGCCAGTTCTACTTTACACCAGTATAATAAATCTCCCCCATAGTCTTCAGAAGAGAAAATTGCCAAAATCTCAGATACACTACAAATCATGCGTTATTCAAAACTAGTGTTGAGCGAAACAAAGCATTTGAAGCAGAATTCGGTCCGAAGTTTAAGAAAACTTCAATTTTCAAAAAATCTGAATTTTCTTGCGCTTCGTGGTAACTAATCAATTTTTCTTAAAATGGTGGCTGCATGTGCTACAAAATAAAAGTAAGAGGCCTGGAAATGCGAGATCATCCACAGTGCCATGCAGCCAGCCAATCCACAGATAGCCATCTCCTGTGATGTCATACCCCTATAAAAGTCCCATTCTGTGCGAACTCCGCCATTGTCCTGTGAACTGAGCATAGAGAGAGATGTGGCAAGTGCTCATGCACTAGGGACAGTGTTCCTGAAAACAATTAATAGAAGAATATTGGAGAAGAGAGAGTACAGGGAGCGTGTAGGGAGACTTATTCTGCGTCAGTTTTATCTATTTATTCCTACATTTATGTATTCCTACATCAGCCATAAACTAAGATATGTAATTCAATACCAATAAGATGGAAGCCTTTATAATCCCGGTGCCAGCGTGCCAACTAATACCATCCAGTGTGCACCCCTCAGGGGGACCAGGTCTTAATTATGACCATCCTTATCTTTTGTTGGCTTTATTTCTTCCAAATCATCCTCAAAGCCTCCATGACCTACAAAAGTCAGCAAGGTACAGAGAGAGGAGGAGCTGGATGTTCCTGATGGCATATTCTCATTGATATTAAATGATGTGGAAAAGGAGGAAAAGCAGATTGCAGAAGAAGGGCTCCCACCTGTAGGGCAGAAGACCGCTGGGGTTGTAGAAGTGGGTATGCCAGAGCTGATTAGGATTCAGTGTTTACTGTCAAATAACCAGCAGGAGATTGCAGGCAAGAACAGCAATAAAATGCATTATTGTCCCCCACATAACTAGTCAAAACCCATAACAGCAACAACCCCTGTTTAAAGTTGCCGCACGGTCATTAACAATGAAGAAAGACTATATATTGCGGTCTTCATTATTAAATGAAAGGCAGCTGCAAGCTAACTGGCAGCACAGTTCTTCACCACAGCATGGCCACAACCCGCCTGCAGAATAGCTGCACCATGTGGCCGTACCAAAGGCAGAGTGGTCTGGGTATACCTGATTTACAGCGATTTGTGACAAATCAAAATTCTTGGCTAACTTTGGCAAAGTTGCTGAATCAAATTTTTCACAACTTTGCTCATCTCTGTTAAAAAAAAAAACAACTAATTCAATGTGTAGGTATGCTCTAAAGGAGTTGTACAGGAATATAAAAACATGGCTGATGACTTCCAAAAACATCACCAAACCTGTCCGTTGGCTATCTGTAGCATAAATGTTAATCTTTTATTTCAATTCAGCTGAGCTGCAATACGAGGCATAATGTAAGCAATGCTTATTAATCCTGGAAACCCCTTTAACAGCCTTTAACAGCCTATGTTTTAAAGCTTAGTGTTCCACATACCCTCTTTTATTCCATGGTTGGCTGATGAGTCACACTTCTGTTCAATGAATATACACAGTCATCTGAAGAATTATTGGAACCACTTCTAAGTATGTATGACCTACTCAAATATCTAGTGAAGTTCACTTTTTACAATAACATTTCTTTCTTGAATAGATGAAAAAATAGAAACAGAAAAACTTGCAAAGTCTGAGATAAAAGCTCCAGCCAAAGGTAAGCGCCTAGCATTCTGATGTGCAAATAGTAATACAGTGGCTTGGGATGTTTGAAAAGAGACAAAACCTCTTTATTAGTTTAGTTCTTCATGGAAATCAATACTAATATGCAAGAAACAAATACTGCTTTACATCTGTTTATTTGTTACTGTAATCCATGGAACATATTTTTTTTTTTAGAAATGTTGTTTTAGCCTCCCCCCTAAAAAAAAAAAGTTTAATATCTCATCATTATTCTTTACAAGTTTTAAAAATGAAAATAAACCACATTACAATTGTTATATTTATAGTACATTGAATCCCTTAACATAATATGACTAACATAGACATTGTTTGAGGATGGAGTATGTATGGAGTAGACTCTATACACATTCAGGGATGCCTTATGGATGCCCCCCCCTCTCCAGCAGTGACCAAGATCCGTCCTGGTCCTTTAGCCTTTTGGACACTACATTTAACAGTGACCATGTCGTATGCTCGGGTGCTCTGGCCGAGCACTAGGGGTTGCTCGAGTGCTCGGCCGAGCACCCAATTATAATGTTAGACAATGAGACTAAACCAGGCACCCCCCGCTCGGAAAAGGGGAGGGTGTCTGATTAATAGAAAAAGGTCAGAATCGCGACTTCTGCTCTTTTAATCCTTTCACTCGTAAAAGTATGCTAATTAAAATGTACGCATTAGCGCACAATGCGTACGCATTAGCATACAAATTCATACGCATTAGCGTACAAATCAATATTACAGTGCGGGGAAGAGACTTGAGCATTGCGCTCGAGTACACTCGGTGTTCGGCCGTAGTCCGAGACTGTGGGGATCAGATCCTTCTAAAATGTATATATATATGTATAAATATATCTATCATAGCCCCCCCTGCCGCTGCCCCTAATTACAGGATGGCTAAGCGGGGTGGCGGGCAGGCACGCGATCCCCCTCCCTCCCTTCCCTCATTTTCAGGATGGCCAAGCAGTTCAAGCAGAGTGTCAGCATACAGCTGACACTCTGCTTGAAACTGCCGACCCAGGTGCTTGCACCAATGTCAGCCTTTTAAACCCTTCCATGCCGCGGTCCATAGGGATCAATGTATGGAAGGGGTTAACAGGGAGGGAGCTCCCTCCTCCATCGGGCGCTGTGCTGCTGTGGCAGCATCCCGATGCTTTGATCAGAACAGAGGGAGGGAGCTCCCTCCCTGCTCCCTCCTATCGGGCTGCTGCTCTGCTGTGGCAGTGTCCCGATGGTTACCATGGCAACCAGACACCTTCACAGGCATCTGGTTTGCCGTGGTATATCTAAGCCTGATCAGGCTCCTACACATTAGTAATTGAGTAAAAATGAAGAAAATAAAATACCCTAAACATATTAGGTATCGCTACGTCTGTAAAAACCAGCTCTATAAAAATATCACATGACCTAACCTCTCAGGTGAACACAGTGAACACAGATTTTTGTCGCCTTACATCACAAAAACTGTAATACCAAGCGATCAAAAAGGCGTATGCCCCCCCAAAATAGTACCAATCTAACCGTCACCTCATCCCGCAAAAAAATGAGCTCCTACCTGACAATAGCCAAAAAAATTTTAAAAAACTACAGCTCTCAGACTATGGAGATACTAAAACATTTTTTTTGTTTGTTTCAAAAATGATATTATTAAATGATATTATTGTGTAGAACTTAAATAAATAAAAATAAATATACATGTTAGGTATCGGCGCATCCATAACAAAACTCTGCTCTACAAAAATAGCACATGACATTAACCCCTCAGGTGAACACAGAAAAAATGAATAAATAAAAAATGTGCCAAAATTACAAATTTTTGGGTCACCTTGTCCCAAAAAGTGTAATAATGAATGATCCAAAAATCATATCTACCCAAAAATGGTACCAATAAAATGTCAACTCTTCCTGCAAAAAATGAGCCCCTGCACAAGACGATCGGCAGAAAAATAAAAAAGATATAGCGTTCAGAACATAGAGACACAAAAACATTTTTTTTCAAAAATGTTTTATTATGTAAAACTAAAACAAAGAAAGTAGACATATTTGATATCATTGTGTCCGTAACAACCTGTTCTATAAAAATAGCACATGATTTAACCTGTCAGATGATCACTGTAAAAAACAAAAAATAAAAACTGTGCCAGAACAGCCATTTTTGGTTACCTTGCCTAACAAAAAACGTAATATAAAGCGATCAAAAATCATATGTAACCCAAAATAGTATCAATAACACTGTCACCTTATCCCTTAGTTTCCAAAATATGGGCACTTTTTGGTTGTTTCTACTGTAGTGGTGCATCAGGGGGCTTCAAATGGGACATGGTGTCTAAAAACCAGTCCAGCAAAATTTGCCCTCCAAAAATCATCTGGCGCACCTTTTTTTCTGTTCCCTGCCATGTGCCCATACAGTAGTTTATGACCTCATATGGGGTGTTTTTGTAAATCTCACAATCAGGATAATAGTTTTTGAGTTTTGTTTGGCTATTATCCCTTGATGTGTTACAGGAAAAAATGGTTAAAATGGAAAATCTGCCAAAAAAAGGGAAATTTAGAAATGTCATCTCCATTTTTCTTTAATTCTTGTGGAATTATGGTGGTTTCTATTATGTAAGCCCCACAAAGTGACTTCAGAATTGAACTGGTCCTTTAAAAATTTGGTTTTGGAAAATTTCTTAAAAATTTTAAGAATTTTTTCTAAAATTCTAAGCCTTCTAGCGTCCCCAAAAAATAAAATTATATCTACAAAATTATGCCAACATAAAGTAGACATATGGAAAATGTAAAGTAATAACTATTTTGTAAGAAACCATTATCGGCCTTAAAAGCAGAGAAATTCAAATTTTGAAAATTACAAATTTTTCCAAATTTTCTGTAAATGTAAGATTTTTTTAATAAATAAAGGTGATTTATATTGACTAAAATTTACCACTGTCATGAAGTACAATATGTCACGAGAAAACAATCTCAAAATGGCTTGGATAAGTAAAAGTGTTCCAAAGCTATTACCACATAAAGTGACACACGACAGATTTCCATAATTTGACCTGGTCCTGAAGGGGTTAATCCTAGTGACCTGCAGAATAAGGCTGGCATGTAATTTGTAGTGCACAATGAATGTTATAAAAACAAAATCCCAAAAATAATGTTGAAACTCTTTTTTACCCCAATACAAGATATGGTAAATTAAACATACATCTCACAAAAACGCACCCTCATATGGTTATGTCAAAGGAAGAGTAAAAAAATGGTCTTGTAAGGTGTCGAGATAAAAATGAAAGTGAAAAAAAATGAAAATTTCCCCAGGCCTTAAAGGGGTTAAAAAATAATTTAAAATTCTTCCAATGCCCAATGCAAAAAATAAATTATTAAATAAATGACATACCTCTTTCTCTGGCATCGTCCTCTGTGCATCCATTCCATCTCCCGCTGTCTGTTTACAGACTGCAGTGGTTACATACAGACATACGGCACTTGACCACAGTAGCTAATTACTGTTCTAAGTGATACACTAGTGAGGACAGTGATTGGCTGCTGCAGTGATGTGCCATATACTTGTACATCACCATCACTATGCATATTACCATAACGTGCAAGTACACAGCACATTATTGCTTTAGCCAATCACTGTGTTCAGCAGTCTATCCCAGTGGGAAAAGTACTGGATCGGTAGTGCAGAGAAGGGTGCTGGAGAAAGAGGTATTTATTTATTTTTATAGCATTCAGAGGCATTGGTACAACTTCATATTTTCTCGGACAACTTCTTAAAGAGCTTAAATAAATAGTGTGACAAACAAAATGATAAAAGTGCAGGGCATTTACTTTAAAACAAAATGCAAAAATAGATGTGTACTTCATTACAAAAGGAATAAAACAATACTAAGGATAAATTATTTATTTGTTTTTTTGTTTTCATTGAGCTTAAATTACAGTATTTACCAGATTTAACTTTAAACTTATTTCTAAATGTAAAAAGCCGATGCTTTTCATTGCTTTTAGATGAAAAGAAAGCTAAGGTCTCTTTGAAAGAAGAAAAGGTAGAAAAAGAAGTAAAGGCTAAAACATCTGAAACAAAGTTACCAAAGGCCATAAAGAAAACAAAAACATCAGAGGAAAGCAAAGCAAAGCTGAAGACCAAGGAAGAAGAGAAGGAGAAGGTGGAAACCAAAGTTGAGACACAAGGTAAATAGCCAAATGAATACTGATGAAGATCTCCTGGAGGTAACAAGTGGGAATCGCATAATGAAATTGTAAAAGTGGCAAAAAGACTCCAGCCATATCTATCAAATTATATGTAGCCAGAAATTTTCAATTGTATTTATTTTATATTAGAAAACACATTGTATCAAAGGATATTTTAAATATACTTTTATCAAAACTAAAATCCTGAAATTCTGTTACAGTTTCATTTCATATGGTGTTGTCACAATGTTTTCCATTACCATCACTCTAGTAATATTTTAGTTAAAGCCAGTTCTGAACACACACAACAGAATAGAAAGTTATTGTTGAGAAATAATAACATGATACCTTAATAATGGTATTCCATAGTCTAGAAATTATGATATTCCCGCATGTGCCTCCATTGAAGAAGCACCAGAAGCAGAAGAGTGAGCAGAGATAATCCACAATACTGTGTCACTGAAAATATAGCAAAGTGTAAATTCCAATGACTGGTTCAAACATGAAGAATAGTTGTTTAGGATCAAGGATACGGAAATAAAGGTCACAGCTGCAGTTTACAGTTGTCTTTTAGCAGCTCATATCCTCCTATGTCTGATTTTTCTTTTTTGCATTATTCTCACTTTGATGCTTTCAGAATGCAACACGTTATATAATATTCACAATGAGTTGTTGTCTGGCAGTGAGATAAGGCAGTGGGAGGATGTGCAATTTTTAGAACTTGTCCAGAACCAAGAAATAAAGAGAAAGAAAGTGAACACAAAAAGGTAGAAGGGGAAAACACATCTATGATTGCTCATGGAAATACCCATGTCCTCCCTATTGACCTCTGTAAAGTAACCTTTGTTTTAGGCTCCATTCACACATCCTGTTTTTCTTTCCTGATTCGATCCTGATTTTTTCAGGACCCATTGAAATGAATGGATCCAGATCAGGATCAGGATCGAATCAGGAAAGAAAAACAGGACGTGTGAATGGAGCCTTAGAGTTGGCCATAACAACAAGATTACTACTTTTGTTTTCCATACTGTAAAAGGGTTTTTCGGTAATTAAAATTTGTTAGCAACTGCCCGCAGCCTGTCCCCTGAAACAGAAGATTCAGAAAAAGAACACTGATACTTCATGCTGCCTTCACTGTCTCCATCTTACAGTCCCTGCACTTTTTACATCTGGTGGTTTATGGGCAAAGTAACATGCACCGCTCCAGCCAATGACTGACTTTAGCGGTGATGTGGTATGTGACCATTTTCATGCACCCTTCAAAGAAAACAGCATGGGGACCAGAAGATTGAGACAGCAGAGACAGTACAGAGGACTACAGCGGTATGGAACAGTTAAGAATACATTTTCAGTTTAAAGGGGCAGACTACGAGCACTTGCTAAAAGATCTAAATTACCAGAAAACCCTTTTAAGGTATAGTCACATATGGCGGATTAGGTGCAGATGTTTCTAAAACGGTCTCATTATTCTAAAAAGAGTTTGTAGAAATCCAAACAACTGTTCGAGAAACAAGCCATTCAGATGTAAGGAACTGATTTTTCAATCTCAGAGATTTCTGAAAATCATCTGTTTTGTGTGAACATACCCTTAAAGGGAACCTGTCATCTCCAAAACACCCCGTGAACTAGAGTAAGCGGTGTATAGTGTAAGTGATTTTGAGTCCGGTTATAGTAACATAGTAACATAGTTTGTAAGGCCGAAAAAAGACATCTGTCCATCCAGTTCAGCCTGTTTTCCTACAAGTTGATCCAGGGGAAGGCAAAAAAAACCCTGTGAGGTAAAGCCAATTTTCCTCACTTTAGGGGGAAAAATTCCTTCCCGACTCTAGTCAGGCAATCAGAATAACTCCCTGGATCAACGACCCATCTCTAGTAACTATAACCTGTAATATTATTACCCTCCAGAAATACATCCAGGCCCTTCTTGAACTCTCTTAGTAAACTTACCATCACCACCTCCTCAGGCAGAGAGTTCCATAGTCTCACTGCTCTTACCGTAAAGAATCCTCTTCTATGTTTATGTACAAACCTTCTTTCCTCCAGACGCAGAGGATGTCCCCTCGTCACAGTCACAGTCCTCGGGATAAATAGATGATGGGAGAGATCTCTGTACTGACCTCTGATATATTTTATGTAATTTTTATCTTCATACTCACTTCCATTCTGATGTTGTGCTCCCACAAACCTGCAGTAAAATGGACTCACTGGACTCCAGTGCTAACTCACATAACGGAGAGGACTCAAAGAAGAGTCCAGTGAGTGCATTTTACTTCAGGTTTGTGGGAGCACAGCCTCAGAATGGAAGTGAGTATGAAGATAAAACTTACATATTTGGATTCAGCATCACTTACACTATACACCTCTTACTCTAGTTCAGGGGGTGTTTTGGAGATGTCAGGTTCCCTTTCAAGGAGTTTTCTGGGACTTTTACATTGATGGCCTAACTTTTGGATAGGTTATGGATAAAAGATAAGTAAGGTCTGGCTTCAAACATTTCCACCAACCAACTGTTTTGCAGTAGTTCTGACACAAGAACTAGACACAGAAACTACACAGCTCCATCCACTGGTTACTGCAGTGCTGCTCCCATTCAAGTGAATTTTTCCTGCACCAGAGCAGGGATGCTGGGAATCGGACCCCCTTCAATCTAATATTGATTACCTATCCTAAGTATAGGACATCAGTATATCCTAGAGAACACTTAATACCTTTAAATGAAATGTAATCTGTTTGCTACATGAAAAACGCCTTTACTCCATTCTTACTAAAATGTGTCCACAGCAAGTGAGTTAGAAAATATTGTCTGAACTTGGGTAGTAGGGTTATATATTGTGTAAGTGAGTCATAAAATACACATAGGAACCCAGTTACAAGGGTCTCAACCACAGGGCAATGATCAAGACTGAATTGTTTACTGATCATTGCCTGTTCGTTCAATTGTATTTGCATGCAGCAATTATCATATTGTCATTGCTGCTATGATCGTTCATCCTTATACAGATTCATTATTTGTGAGCAGCACACCTGTGTTTACACAGATCAACGAGCTGCCACATAAACAACAGATTTTCTCATTTTTGGGTTATAGGCAACACATTTACATCGGTCAATTATCAGGAGCAAGTGTTTGTAGGAACGTTTGACCAGATAATTGGCCCAGTTATCTGTCCATGTAAATTCACATGAATCTACAGAATGTAGATAGCCAGAACAAACTATGTGCTATTATCAGAGCCAAACTTTTCAAAAATATCATGGACAAATATGAAGTACATCACAGTGCCGTACAGTGTTCAAATAATTGTGCTATAAACTGTGCAAATGAACTGGCATTATTCCTGAGAATATTGTCAAACATTACAAAAAACTTGTTAGTTATAACTGGAATTCCATTTCAAAGATTTTGATTACAGTATTATTCAATATACTAGATAAAGGACATGATATTAAAAAGCAGGGTAAAGTACGTGACTCATCAGAGTGCACAATTACAAGATAGACACAATAAGAGAAAATACATAAGATCAGCTGAACACTTACAGGACAGGAACAGCTCATCAAAAGACATTTTTATTGTGTCTGCCTTTGTCTGTGGAAGTGTTTCGTGTAGAAAAAAGTTTCCACAGTCTTTACAATTTCAGACCATGTCTGTGAGAAATGAGCACCACACTTCCAAACTAAATTTGTTTCACACAAGGAAACTATGTGGAATTACACATGCAGTTTTGGTGACATGTTTAAAGGGGTTGTCCCAGATAATTAGGACATTATCCAATGCTCCCTAATGCTGAAAAAAAAAACTTACATACATTACATTTTCTGGCACCACTCTCTGTGCCGCCAGTCTACCATTGAGGTTACCTACACATCACTGCTGCAGTCTCCTGGTGGGAGGACCAGACCGGCAGAGCGGAGGATGGAGGCAAAGAAAGAGGTGAGTGTGCAAACTTTTTTTTTTATGCATTCAGCATTGGCAAATTGTGTAATTATCTCAGACAACCGCTTTACTGCAATTTTTGAGGCAGTATTTTATATTGTTTAAATATTAACACAGTGTAAAACTGTTGAATTTAAGTTTATACCGCCTATTAGCTGGCTTAATTCTTGCACCACAATTTTTTAATGTTGCAAAATATGGACAAAATATGGAGTTTTTGGTGGGCTTTTTTATCTATTGATAGAGTTCTAGATGGGGTTCTATCCATTTGCAAAAAATATATTGAACTTTTTATCCATAAACTTCAACAGTAAAAATAAAAAAAATTGCTGCATTTGCAGTATTTTTTCTTAAGTGTAAAAGTATCAATGATTCATATAAAGGAAACACACAAGTTTATCTTTTAGTAAAAATGGATGCAGACTTGATTTCCCCCTCAGATGTGGGTTTTATGCAAATGCAATCAGATTTTGATGAGCGAAAAGTTTTACAGTTTAAAACCATGTATTTGAGCTTTCAAACTAACCAACAAATATTTACTGGTGTTAATTTTTAACATATGCCCATATTTTAAGGTCTATTTGACCTCTTTCACCCATTTAGATCATAGAACATAGCTGTGATCTAAGATAGGTTCAGTAGAATCATTGGAGTTCATCTGCTGCCAAAGCATGCTTCCTGTTTTACATAGCAGGGACATAGAGGCAATGTCCATGATCTGCGGTTTCGATGATCACAGACATTTAACCCCTCAGATGCCAATGTCAATTGTGACCATCTGAGCTGTGAAACCTCAGGAGTGTTGCACTCCTGAGGCCTGAACAACAACCCCACACTGAGATTGAGGGAGCCATTCAGTTGCTGTGGCAGACTCAGACCCTCTAAAGCAGGGGTGCACAACCTGCGACCCGGGGGCCACTTGCGGCCCTTGATATCATTCTGTGCGGCCCCCAACCATCTGGTTTACAGAGATGTATGCTATGTTTTGTGGCTGCTCACATGTATCTTTCATGTATTCCCCCATTAGATGGGAGTCCTGGAAGTGTATCCAGACATTAATGGTATATACTCTGTGTTCAATATGCCATAAATACAGTATTTCAGTTGTTAATACCCCTTTAAATTTTATTTTTGGCCCTCGTCAATGGTTCAGTCTGGCAATGTGGCCCCCAACCTGAAAACGTTGTGCACCCCTGCTCTAAAGGATCCGAGGACTGCTAAAATAATGTTCCTATGGAGCTCTATGGTGATTATTGTACTGGGGAAAATATAAAAATGACTTTTTCTGTTTTTTCATTGCTTCACCTCCTAAAAAATTTAACAAAAAGTAATCAAAAAGTCATACACAATTCAAAATAGTATCAATAAAAAATTACAGATCGTCCTGAAACAAATGAGGCCCCCACAAAACCCTATAGACATAAACATATATAAAAAAAATTATGGGGGTCAGAATATAGCAATGCAAAGAAAATAAAATCACTTTTCTTCAAAGTTTGTATTTCTGTTTAGCCCATATGGTGATCACTGTATTAGGAAATAAAATACAATTTTTTTCTCAGTTTTTCATTGCTTAGCCTGCTAAGAAAACTAAACAAAAAGTGATCAAAAAGTCATACATACTCCAAAACTGTATCAAACACAGATTGCCCTGAAAAAAATGAGACCCTCACAAAGCCCTATATATATAAATATTAAAAAAACATGTATGGGGGTCAGAATATGGCAATGCAAAGAAAAAAATCAGTTTTCTTCGAAGTTTGTATTTTTGTAAGTATTAAAATACAAGAAAAAACATATAAATGTGGTATTTTTGTAATCATGCTAACCCGTAGAATAAAGGGAATATGTCAATTTTGCCGCATAGGGAATGCTCATAAAATTGTAATGGAATTAATTTTTTTTTATAATTTCACCCCATTTGGAGTGTTTTTTCCAACCCCTAGCTACATAGTATGCAATATAATATGATGCCATTAACAATTACAACTTGTCACACAAAAAAATAAGCCCTCATACAGCTATGTGAATGGAAAGGCAGAGAGTAAAAAATGAAAACGCAAAAACAGAGAATTGCTCAGTCCTTCACAGGTTAATGCCTAATATGATCTAAGAGTAGACCATGTTAAAGATCCCATAGTTTCTATATTACTATTCCCTCTTCTTAGTTTTACCTTACTTAAAGAATTGTATATTTAACCACTTCCAGTCTGCCCATTGACTATAAACGTCCTGGTAGTGGATCTCTATCTCTGAATGGCGCTGCTGTGTGCAGCACCTGTACATAGAAGCTCCATGACTCAGCTGCCTCCCGACAGCCAAGAACATGGAGCTTTAACCTGAGACCTTTTTTCCTGGCCTCCAGGCTTTTGATCACTCTGACAAGCTGTCAAAGCCATCACAAATGCTTGTACTATCTCCCTCTCATTATTGCCAGTCACAGAGCAGTTTACAACCACATATGGGGTGTTTCTGCAAACTTCAGAATCAGGAAAATAAATATTCAGGTTTGACTTGCGGTTTACCCTTGCTATCTTATAGGAAAAATGAATTAAAAATCTGCAAAAAATATATATTTATTTTTAAATTTCACCTTCTTTCTATTTTAATTCTTGTGGGAAATCTAAAGGGTTAACAAACTTTGTAAAAATTAGTTTGGATTACATTGGGGGCTGTAGTTTCTAAAATATGTTAATTTATGGGAGGTTTCTATTATTTAAGCCCCTCAAAGTCACTTTAGAACAACAAAGGTCCTTTAAAATTAACTAATGGAAATTTTCATGAAAATCTTAAAAATTACATCTAAAATTCGAAGCCTTCTAACGTCCTCAAAAAGTAAAATTACATTTCCAAAATTATGCCAACATAAAGTGGACATATGGTGAATGTTCATCAATTTTATTAGATATCCCTATGCAACTTAAAAGCAGAGAAATTAATATTTAAAAAATTGTGATTTTTTTCAAAATTTTCTGTAAATTTGGGATTTTTTATAAATAAAGGTAAAATATATTCAAATTTACCATTAACTTGAAGTACAATGTGTCACAAGAAAACAATCTATGAATGGCTTGATAAGTAAAAGCGTTCCAAAGTTATTACCACATGAAGTGACACATGTCAGATTTGCAAAATTAGGCCTGGTCAGGAAGGGGGTAAATGGCCCGGATGGGAAGTGGTTAAGGTAGGTCCCTGACATTGTAAAGCAAAACATGTAAAATACAGTTTACGACAATTCAGATTTTTTTTTCCTTGATTCTTGCGTTACATGGCACTTCATTTTCTATAGCTTGTAACCACTGTACTGTATGTGTTTTTCTTTCTTGTTAAGGATAAACCATCTTGATATATCCATTCTGTTGATTGGTCTTTTTTCCTTTTTGTTCTATTAGATCAGTATCAGTTCTGTCGCTATGTGGTTGACATGTATGCTCACGGGGATTTATACACAGGTATTTCGAAGAGTCTTTGTGTGCTGGCTTAATATTCTATGCTTTTCTGAAAGGATAAACGTACCTTCTCATTTAATTCCTTGTGGATAAACTGCTGCCACAGAGAAAACTCTGTAATAAAGACAAGAAGTTGAAGCTAATTGTGTCTAAATCTTCCTAGATAACGCTTTTGAAAAATTCTTATTAATGGGGTTTACCTGTCATACAAGTCTAATTAAAAACTAGTGTGCAGTGATAACTCTTCTATTTTACAAGCAGCATTCTCTCATACTGCACATTATAGTGAAACAAATCATTCCAGTCGGATGGAACAACGCTTCTTCTAATTAGTATCATCTTCCTCCGAGAAACTTTCTGTGCTATCCATTTTTTATCCACAAGACTAAAAGACTTTATTTTACTTTTACTAATAGTTACTATACCATATCGTGCTCCACATAAAATGTTTATGGCTGTGCATGTGAATGAGCCTAATAGCATGTTTAAAGAATCAGTGTATGCTAATAAGGATATAGGTATAGCAGAGCAGAATATTACTCTACACTATTTCCTCATTGTAATAATATTCTAAATTTACACGAAGCCCTATCTGAAACTTCACATCATTGTCATTTCACCAAATGAATTCCATTTCAAATTAAGCTTCTATTTTTAATGTTTTATATCCTTAATAGAGATGAGCGAGCATGCTCGTCTGAGCTTGGTGCTCATTTGAGCATTACGGTACTCGTAAGTGCTCGATGCTCGGACGAGCATCTCGCCATGCTCGAGGAAATGGCACTCCCGCATTTTTAATTTTTGGCGCCTATAAACTCAGCCAATCATCAGCCAGGAGACTCTGCGGTACACCCAGCATCACGTGGGGCCCTTACATGTCGATAGCAGGGGTTGGCTGGCCTGATCAGGTGACCCTGGAATATACTAGTGACTGCCCGCGGTGCTCGGCTCAGATGCTGTCTGGATGTCGTTAGGGACAGATCTGCTGCGTTTCAGGGAGAATGTTAGGGCCTGGATTTAGTTCTCTGTTAGGCAGGAGTGATATCAAAAGAACCCAACTGCCCTTCTAAGGGCTACAAGACACTTTTTTTTGTCTCTGGGCTGGCTGGCACTAGTAGTGCAGCTATCGCCATATATAACAATTTTTTTTAAATTGTTTTATCTCAGTGATAAATCCATTTCATACAGCTGTGTGGAACCATTCTGTGTGTCACAGTTCAGCTGTCACCACAAACCACAATCCGTATTTTCTGTCCAGGTGACCCATACTGTACGTCACGTAATCAAATACGGTCTTTTGCTTTCACTTATACAGCTACATTAGAAAAATCTCTGTGCGACATTTGTCTGGGTTGCGGTCAAAATAGCCACAGTCAGCAGAGGCTGAGTTTGCTCTCTGATATTTTCTGCACGTCATGTTAAAAAAAAAAATAATATATATATATATATATATACTATATATATATATATATATATATATATATATATATATATATAAATAAATAAAAAAATAGTTTTTTTGTTGTTTTATCTCAGTGATACAAATCCATTTCATACAGCTGTGTGGAACCATTCTGTGTGTCACAGTTCAGCTGTCCAGTCACCACAAACCACAATCCGTATTTTCTGTCCAGGTGACACATTCTGTACGTCACGTAATTAAAAAAGGTCTTTTGCTCTCACTGATACAGCTACATTACAAAAGTCTCTGTGCGACATTTGTCTGGGTTGCACTTAAGCAGACCAAGTCTGCCTAATCTAATAGTTTCAGTGTAATTGCTCCATACTGCACGGTACGTAATAACATACGTAATTTAGCTCTAACTTATCCACCTATATACAAAGCACAATCCGTATTTTCTGTCCAGGTGACACATTCTGTACGTCACGTAATTAAAAAAGGTCTTTTGCTCTCACTGATACAGCTACATTACAAAAATTTCTGTGCAACATTTGTCTGGGTTGCAATTAAGCAGACCAAGTCTGCCTAATCTAATAGTTTCAGTGTAATTGCTTCCCTAACATGTGATGGGCATGTGCCCCGCCTTTCTTGGTCTGGGTGAGCCCAATTGCCATGAGGGTAACCACCAGGCTGTTGCAGGAGAATTTGGGGTAATGGTGGGATTAGGAAGCCTCAGAGGCATCCATGCATGCTGCCCCTGCTGTTTCCTGTCCATTTCCGTGGTGTTTCCACCATTTTCTGAGGTTTCCAGGTTTTCACCCAGCCTTCCCTAGGCAGAGCCTTGGTCCCCTGCAAAAAATGCTCGAGTCTCCCATTGACTTCAATGGGGTTCGTTACTCGAAATGAGCACCCGAGCATCCGGAAAAGTTTGTCTCGAATAACGAGCACCCGAGCATTTTAGTGCTCGCTCATCTCTAATCCTTAACTTTAACTTTAGTTAAAAGACATGGGACAGAAATCTTGGTTGAAAACTATGGTGTACCCAACTGGGAAAAACTGAAAATGGCAAGACACATCAACTACCTATTGCATTAAAGGCTATGATACCATACTATCTATACCTGTGCCCACCATTGGTTATAAGAATTAAGAAATATTCTATAAACAGGTGGTTGGAGATGGGTCCAATGGTCATTGAAAGGGTTTGAAGAAGTTAACAAACACCATAGTTATCTCCCCTGGGTAGAAAAAGCGCAGTGTAATCCTTGAAATGGGAACACAGAGTTGTATGGAGACTTTATTTTTCAGGCAACGCTCCACGGTAAAAAGTATATAAATTAACTCATACCAGAAAAAACAAGAAATAGATATGTCTGGTTTGGTTATTATGAGTTAATTATTTGTATGCCAAAGCCAATAATAGAACCTACAGAAAGAAAGTATAATAGATATATTATTTTGTACTTATTCTTTCTTTGGACTCCTCGTTTTAGACTCCAGGCTTTGACTTACAAAATACTGATGCAAAATTATGAACAAAAAATTTCCATGTGGAAATGAAGGTATTTGGTGCAACTTTCTGGGGCAGGTTTTGAAGCCAAAACTAGGATTGAATTAAAAACGAAGTATAATTTACTTATAAACTTACCGTACCTCCATTTAGGGTTCACTTCGGCATTGGCTTTGAAATCTTCATCAAAATGGCACGCGTTAAAATACCTTCAAACTCTGCAATTATTGTCAAGTGTCACTTGGAAACAAAAGGATCATACTTATGATTAAATCATGTAGACAGTCCTATAAACTTCACCTAGGGTATGAGGAAATGTTGGCATTACTGCCATCTGTCATCTCTATCAACATTATTGGAAAATTTAACAGGAAGAATAGTTATGCAGGAAGTGCCACTCTCTCTTTCAAAATGGCAGATATCCCACTGGACACCATTGTTCATTAGAGGGGTTCTTAGGACAAAATAGTATCCTTCCTATGACAGATCCATCAATGTGCTTTGGCTTCTGTTATAATTGTAAATCAAGATGCAAGTGTGAGCAAATCCTGAGTTTCTGGTCGCCACTCTATTACTATGAAGTATGTTAAATGAAGTGCTGCTTCTCATTAAAACTGTGAACTGGCCCAAAGACTGCTTGTTGCACCAGCTTCAATGGAGAGGTATCTGCCATTAAGTGTGGTTCTCTGCATTGAAGTTGGTGTTAGTACAGCAATCTGGGTGGGATGCTCAAAATATGGTATTACGATTACCCAACTGCGTGGTTTAGTTCTCTCTCCATTGTTTCAGTCTCAACTCCCTTCACACTAATTCTGAATCACTGCCTAGCAACTATCTCTAACAGGCTGGAGTAAACCTTATCTGTAACCTCTAGAAGGAATTATACATATTACATAGTGCAAAATACATTTTAACCCTTTATGCAGTGGGCTGCCAGTACATTGCAGTTGTTACAAAAAATACTGAGCATGCATTATATCTTCCTGATAGGTGAGGTTCTAGAAGCCTGTAAGATATTTATTAGTGATGATCGAGCGCCCCAATGTTCGGGTGCTTGGGCGCTCTGGCCGAACACTAGGTGGTGCTGGAGTGCTCAGCCGAGCACCCGAGTACAATGGAAGTCAATGGGAGAAGACCAGGCAGCCCCTGTTCGGATGAGGGGTGGGTGCCTGGTGCATAGGGAAACGTCAGAAAATGGTGGAAACACCACAAAAATGGTTAGGGAACAGAATGGAGAGGATGTCTGAATGCATCTTGGACACCAAAGTCGCTGCTATTAACGATGATGGCTGACTATTACGCCACTTTTACGGAATGACAAAAATACCCCCCAAAAAACCAAGATAACATTGATTTTACAGGAAATATTGTTAGGAAACATAGATTTACTTGTAGGTTAAGCGCAAGTGCTGCCAAAAATTACACGGATGAGGCACTCCCATACAACCGGTATATCATATAAAGGAGGGCCTCATTCACATTGTGGTATAATTGTGGGACTCCGACACTCATAAAGCCTGTGCACTAAGGGAAAGGGCTGCTAAAAATTACAAGGAACAGGCACTCTAATACCCCCTTTATTACACATAAAGGAGTGCATCAGACACACCCTTGAAAAATTATGATTGATGGCCTGCTGCTGACACGCAAAAACAATAGTGGTGACGTGCTGCTACTGAGCTGACCATCTAAAAAATTAAGGGTGACACGCTGATGCCCATCAAACTGTCCCAAATTTAAGGTTGACATGCTGCTGCCAAGCAGAACGTCAAAAAAATGTACGCGTAACATGCTGCTGCCGAGCAGAATGTCAAAAAAGTTTACGGTGACATGCTGCTGCCCATCAAACTGTCCAAAATTTAAGGTTGACACGCTGCTGCTCATCAAACTGTCCAAAATTTAAGGTTGACACGCTGCTGCCGAGAAGAACGTCAAAAAAATTTAAGGGTGACACGCTGCTGCCCATCAAACTGTCCCAAATTTATGATTGACACGCTGCTGCCGAGCTGATGGTAAAAAAAATTTAAAGGTGACACGCTGCTGCCCATCAAACTGTCCCCAATTTATGGTTGACACGCTGCTGCCCATCAAACTGTCCCAAATTTAAGGTTGACACGCTGCTGCCCACAAAACTGTCCCAAATTTAAGGTTGACACGCTGCTGCTGCTGCCAAGCAGAACGTCCAAAAAATTTACAGGTGACACGCTGCTGCCCATCAAAGTGTCCTAAATTTAAGGGTGACACGCTGTTGCTCATCAAACTGTCCCAAATTTAAGGTTAACACGCTGCTGCCGAGCGGACGGTAAAAAAAATTTAAGGGTGACATGCTGCTGCCCATCAAACTGTCCCAAATTTAAGGTTGACACGCTGCTGCTCATCAAACTGTCCCAAATTTAAGGTTGACACACTACTGCCGAGCAGAATGTCAAAAAAGTTTTTGGGTGACACTCTGCTGCCCATCAAACTGTCCCAAATTTAAGGTTGACACGCTGCTGCCGAGCTAACGTTAAAAAAAATTTAAGGGTGACATGCTGCTGCTCATCAAATTGTCCCAAATATAAGGTTGACACGCTGCTGCTAATCAAAACTGTCCCAAATTTAAGGTTGACACGCTGCTGCCGAGCAGAACGTCAAAAAAATTTATGGGTGACACGCTGCTGCCCATCAAACTGTCCCAAATTTAAGTTTGACACGCTGCTGCCGAGCTGACGTTAAAAAAAAATTTTAGGGTGACATGCTGCTGCCCATCAAACTGTCCCAAATTTAAGGTTGACACGCTGCTGCTCATCAAACTGTCCCAAATTTAAGGTTGACACGCTGCTGCCCATCAAACTGTCCCAAATTTAAGGTTGACACGCTGCTGCTCATCAAACTGTCCCAAATTTAAGGTTGACACGCTGCTGCCCATCAAACTGTCCCAAATTTAAGGTTGACATGCTGCCGCCAAGCAGAACGTAAAAAAAATGTAAGTGTGAAACACTGCTGCCGAGCAAAACGTCAAAAAATGTATGGGTGACACGCTGCTGCCCATCAAACTGTCCCAAATTTAAGGGTGACACGCTGCTGCCCATCAAACTGTCCCAAATTTAAGGTTGACACGCTGCTGCCGAGCTGATGGTAAAAAAATTTAAAGGTGACACGCTGCTGCCCATCAAACTGTCCCCAATTTATGGTTGACACGCTGCTGCCCATCAAACTGTCTCAAATTTAAGGTTGACACGTTGCTGCCAAGCAGAACGTCCAAAAATTTATGGGTGACACGCTGCTGCCCAACAAAGTGTCAAATTTAAGGTTGACACGCTGCTGCCGAGCAGAACGTTAAAAAAATTTAAGGGTGACACGCTGCTGCCCATCAAACTGTCCCAAATTTAAGGGTGACACGCTACTGCCCATCAAACTGTCCCAAATTTAAGGTTGACATTTGCTGCCGAGCTGATGGTAAAAAAAAATTAAAGGTGACACGCTGCTGCCCATCAAACTGTCCCAAATTTAAGGTTGACACGCTGCTGCTGCTGCCGAGCAGTACGTCCAAAATTTATGGGTGACACGCTGCTGCCCATCAAAGTGTCCCAATTTAAGGGTGACACGCTGCAGCTCATCAAACTGTCCCAAATTTAAGGTTGACAGGCTGCTGCCGAGCGACGGTAAAAAAAATTTAAGGGTGACACGCTGCTGCTCATCAAACTGTCCCAAATTTAAGGTTGACACACTGCTGCCGAGCGGACGGTAAAAAAAATTTAAGGGTGACACGCTGCTGCTCATCAAACTGTCCCAAACTTAAGGTTGACACGCTGCTGCCCATCAAACTGTCCCAAATTTAAGGGTGACACGCTGCTGCTCATAAAACTGTCCCAAATTTAAGGTTGACACGCTGCTGCCGAGCTGACCGTAAAAAATTTAAAGGTGACACGCTGCTGCCCATCAAACTGTCCCCAATTTATGGTTGACACGCTGCTGCCCATCAAACTGTCCCAAATTTAAGGTTGACACGCTGCTGCCCATCAAACTGTCCCAAATTTAAGGTTGACACTCTGCTGCTGCCGATCAGAACGTCCAAAATATTTGAGTGACACGCTGCTGCCCATCAAACTGTCCCAAATTTAAGGGTGACACGCTGCTGCTCATCAAACTGTCCCAAAGTTAAGGTTGACACGCTGCAGCCGAGCGGAAGGTAAAAAAAATTTAAGGGTGACACGCTGCTGCCCATCAAACTGTCCCAAATTTAAGGTTGACACGCTGCTGCCGAGCAGAACGTCCAAAAAATTTAAGGGTGACACGCTGCTGCTCATCAAACTGTCCCAAATTTAAGGTTGACATGCTGCTGCCGAGCTGACCGTAAAAAAAAAATTTAAGGGTGACATGACGCTTAGCTGAACGTCTGAAACATTATATGTGACATGTTGTAGAGCTGAGCGTGTAAAACATTGTGGTTGACGGCCTGCTTTTGAGCTGACAGGCAAAAAAATTATGGTGCAGGCCCAGTTTGTGAGCTGACCGGCTAAAAAATTATGGTGCAGGCCCAGCTGATGAGCTGCCTGGCTTAAAAATTATGGTGCAGGCTCAGCTGGTGAGCTGACCGGCTAAAAAATTAGGGTGAAGGCCCAACTGGTGAGCTTATCGGCTAAAAAATTAGGGTGCAGGCCCAGCTGGTGAGCTGACCGGCTAAAAAACTAGGGTGCAGGAAAAGCTGGTGGACTTTAAGGGCAGCCTAAAAAGCAGTTTCATATGATGGAGGAAGAGGAGGAAGGGGACGAGAAGAGGAAGGGGTACATGATAATACAGTGTATTCAATACACCCTAAAAGCCAGATTTAAGGTTCCTTCATGTTAAGCCGCTTTCCTATGGAGGAGTAGAGAAGTCAGGGGCAATCCAGCCTTGTTCATTTTGATAAGCGTTAACCTGTCAGCATTGTCAGTTGACAGGAGGATGCGCTTATCAGTAATTATGCCCCAGTGGCATTAAATACCTGCTCAGACAAAACACTGGCGGCAGGGCAGGCCAGCACCTCCAAGGCGTAGAGTTTCGTGCCACGGAGGAAGGAGGAAGGAGGATCAGCCCAAAGTAGCCCAAATTCTTGGCTACTCGAGACTGGACTTTGTGGAAGAGAAGGTGGTGCTTAACAGACTGGAAGCATTATCA
>ONZH01000002.1:0-34620 GCA_900303285.1 Rhinella marina | reverse complement strand
GGGGGTAAAAAGGAAATAGGGGCGCTTAGGCGCAACTGGGACTTTTCTGCAGAATGAGGGGAGTCCTGACAGCCATGTCCACTCCAGCTGGGTGAGAGCCAACGGGGGCAATTCATTACATTAAAAAGCAGCACATAGAGAACCGTTTTTGCAAAGGGGACTCTAAATAACCTGAGAAGAGGGAAAAAAGGAAAATAGGCTCACTTCGCGCAACAGGGAATTTTCTGCAGAATGGGGGGAGTCTTGACAGCCATGCCCATCTGGGTGAGAGTCAAACGAGGGCAACACAAACTAAACTAAAACAACTGCCAACTAGCATCTCACTCGTCAGATGCAGTCCATGGTATGGCTGTCATAGGTCCTCCTGCAGTGTCCTTGACAGTAGTTGGGTTCCTCATATGAGGGACCTGAATTCCTCCTCGCTCGAGCTGCTGCTGAAGCACATCAGAGGACGCTCCTGCCTCTTGAACTCCAGTGCCCTCTTCTTCCTGAAGTTGGACTTGACTGGGTCCGTGTGGTGGTGACACTGGTGAGCGCTGCAGCCATTTTTGCTTTTCTGGATGCTCCTGCCGGGACAGCAGGGGTAAGGACTTCTGGCTGCAGCGGTTCCGGAAAGGTTGCATCCAGGGAAGAAGACCCAGCTTCCCCGGCTGCTGCTGGCTTCATCTTCCATGGGAGCTGGTATTGGTGGATGACTGTGGATTGGAAGGTGAACGATAACGTGGTCAGCTGACCCAGCTGAAAGGACTGTGGTGGTGGTGGTGCTGGCAGTCCAGGAATCAGAGGCTTCGGCTTCGGCTGTGGCTTTTCCCTGAACTGGAGGATGCCATCTGGGAACTTCTGCAGGCAGCGCAAGTGTCCTGGA
The DNA here is from genome assembly GCA_900303285.1 of Rhinella marina. Lineage (NCBI taxonomy): Eukaryota > Metazoa > Chordata > Amphibia > Anura > Bufonidae > Rhinella > Rhinella marina. The sequence goes on along the minus strand of ONZH01000002.1, from coordinate 33,755 downwards.
CCTGGTGGTTCATCCGGCCACACTTCTGGTTCCCTTGTAGGCACCAGAGGCTTTGAAAGGAGGGTAACCCCGGTCGCAAATGGGCCTTTCAGGGACACCATAGGGTTGTACTCCACCTGATCCCCCACGTACAGGCTATGACGATGTTGTGGCAGGTACGGCCGTTTCACCGACCTGCGGCCCACAAAATATTCCTTTCCATCCTCGTCATCCTGCAGGAAGCCAGACCCTCTCCCAACGGAAAACCAAAGCACAGTTCCCTTTCGGTGTTCCAATGAAGTATCTCCCGGCCTAGGGTGGTCGAGTACCTGGATGACCCAGTCCTCCACTGCGGTTTTATAGTCCCAGAGGGTCTGTGCATGGGCCGTCACAGATGGTGGAACAATTGGGTTCTGGTTCCGGTGTATGAAAGGGGTGGATCTCCTTCTGGGCGGCAAAGTGGACCCTCCAGCCGCCTCAGCCACACGAGCCACAGCAGACGCTTCACACCAGAAGGTGCCACTCCTTCCAGACACATCAAAAAAATATTCACGGAAAACAAATACAAACATCCTGCACCATGTGATAGCAAAATGTGCGGATGTACAAGGCTAGATTTAGAAAATCACGGAAAAAATGCACTAAACTTCTGGTGTGATCGCGCTCCTATAAACCAGGGGAGTAGCATTCATGTGCACTTTTGCCCCACCTATCTAAGAGGCGACCTTGATTAAGGTGGTACATATAGGTGTGTGTGCTCCTCCTCTCATTGGTTGCTGATGCACACAGAGGTAACTAGGAGCAGCACACTATATGTGCAGGGTCTGAGCACCTAAACATAGATGCACAACTGCATAGGAAGGTTTAGCGTAGGACCTGCCTGGACTGAGACCGCCGTGGCGCTGGGTAGGTGGGCACAGATGTATTTTGATCAAAATGTATTGGCTAAGAGTCTCAGATTTTATCTATAGAGTGAGGGCTTAGTCCATATATTGTTTGCATCTATTGTTTTAGTGCTTTTTTTCTGTGATTAGTGTACAATAGTACTATATCTGAAGCTACCGTAGGTGAGAATCCACATGGAAGAGGAACAAAAGCCTCATTTGGCTCCTAAGTCATCAGTTGGAAAGTGCTGCTATAAACTCTGAACAGTTAGTGTGCTTAGAAAGATGCAGCTTTTGTCCAATGGAACCCCTTTAATGTAAATGTAATTGAAAGGGTTGTCCAATTTCTGGGGGAGGGGGGGGAGTTGTATAGGGGGTGGCGAGAAACAGGTGAGCATAGTATTATTTTTTACTCTATAATGTTTACTGTCATGGGGCAAATTTTGAAATACTGTAATTCATACAACCCCTTAGATATTTTAACAGTATACAAAATCATTTTTTAAAATTGTTATGGAGGTCTAGGAAAGGTTGTAACTGCAGATAGTAGTTCTGCAGTACTTTGCCTTGGGATCTGGAGTTTGCATGATCTTCTTGTACTTGTGTGAATTGTGCTTGAGGTTCAGCACTGTTAACTTCAATGGGATGAGCTGCCAAGCCATACACAGCCCATGGATAAACCAGACACTGCCAGTGGAGATGTTTTAATTAACTCGTCCTGATCATCAGCCTATATGGCTTAGGTCAGGAGGGCCATTCATTGATTATAATACTTGTCTCTATGATATAAGGGTTGTAATTTTGAGAACCTAAATGTGTTAGCATTGTTTGTATGCAGACCACATTTTAAACAGTTGAAGGAAGCTCTGAAATGTACATAAAGCTGAATGGTGCTCCCTTCCTGTGTTGGCAAATATGAATTTAATTTTGGAAAGGAATAGTTCCCAGCAGATATTAGATTGAAAGTTGGGATTATTGTAATTCTGGTATTGTCCAGCATCAGGACAACTGTATTTGGAGCACTGGTCCAACAACTTAATTTCTGTCTCTTACTATTAAGTATTTATTAAAGTTAAAATTATATAAGGATTTCACTTTAAATGATTTTCCTCTTTTTCTCAAATACTATAAAATAAAAATGTATTTATATGGAACCTGATTTATCTTTAACTGTTTTCATAGTTCACACTGTTTCAAATTTAATTTATGTGAGCCATGTAACTGTTTCCAGATCTCTTCTTCTGCATGGCTCTCCACATAGAGTTTATGAAAATTCTATTAAATGTGGAAATAATTTTACATAACTTTAGAGCTATAAGATATGCTGTTTGCCATATGTTAGCAATGTTTCATTTCTTGCTTTTTTCCCCTAGTCTCAGATTGTACTGTACTACTAATAAAAATCCATTAAAATAGATTTCAAGTTTGCTTTGTGTATTCTTGCACATTATTTACTGCATTAGACTGCAAAGTCTTTCATGAATATCAATGCTTATATGTACATTTTTTTCTTTACTTTTTTTCTTTGTCATGGGGCATAAATATGTTCTATAGAGATAACTACATGATGTCATCTGCCTAAAAAGTGGCTTAAAGTGGAACAACTAGGGATTTTACACTTCTTTCTGACATGCACAACCAGGGTGCAGGGTTGTGCGCCATTTTGTGCCGAAATTGCATCAAAGTTCTAGCACAAGAATCTGTCTCAGACTACGCCAAACAATATTTGGTATAGAGTCAGAAAAAAGTCTCGCCCTGCATCAGATTTATTATCCAGCCTGAGCCATTGTGATAAATCTGATGCTTATGCCATCTTTAGGATTGGTAAATCTCAACCGCCGTGCTATCTTAGACTACTTTCACATCTACTGTACGTTTTCCTTTCTGGTTTTGAGATCTGTCAGAGATTTCAAAACCAAAGGAAAATGTATCCGTTTGAATAATACAACCGGCTGCATCCGTTTAGAACAGATCCTGTTGTATTATATTGAAAATTAATATGCCAGATCTTACACCTAATACCATTGTCAGTTAATGGGTGCCGGACAAGACTGAAGCGTTTTCCTGCGGTTTTGAGATCCGGAACCGGAAAGAAAAACTCAGATGTGAAAATAGCCTTAGCAATATATGCATATAGGTGAGACGTGGAATGCATATGTATAAAAATAAATAAAAAGAAAAAAGGAAATATTTAGCATTGAAAAAATGTATGTTAACAAATCTGCAAAAAAAGGTATCAGCCATGTGCATTCCACATGTCTCACCCTATGTTAAAATGAAACAATAGCTGATCTCAGGGAGACCAGCTACAAAAACACTGTGGAGCCTCATTTAAGAGTCTCAAAATAGCAATCCAAAGTGCAAAGCTCCCTGGGAAACAGTAATATGCAAAGAAACCGTGGAGCCCCAGTTATGGGTCTACAACACAGTGAAAGCCAGATATCCCTCAAAGGAAGGAAAACAAAGCAAAGGGGTGTCCCCACTACAGGGATCACCAAATCCACCATATTAAGTGGCCGCTATGTCAAGATCCCACTCTTTTACAAGCTTTAAGGATGTGACAGGGAAAACCTAAGCCAGTTATCCATCCACAGACAGCTGTTTCAGGGTATTGCCCCTCATCAGTGTGGAGTAGGATTCTGGCTAACCGGAAGTAATGCCTTAAAGACTACTCAAACGAAACAATAGCTGATCTCAGGGAGACCAGCTACAAAAACACTGTGGAGCCTCATTTAAGAGTCTCAACACAGCAATCCAAAGTGCAAACTGTGTTGTAGACCCATAACTGGGGCTCCACGGTTTCTTTGCATATTACTGTTTCCCAGGGAGCTTTGCACTTTGGATTGCTGTGTTGAGACTCTTAAATGAGGCTTCACAGCTCCAAGTCTACCTAAAGCAAGTGTTAAATGGAAGGAGTAAATGTTTTTTGAAGATTTTGAGAGACATTGCAAGACTGAACCATACAATTTTGTCACATATGATCTATGAAATACCAAACACACTGGCTTTTACCACAGAGGATGGAAGAACCTGTGGTTGTTTCATCTGCAAAGGAGTATTTCAGTAATTTCAAGTTATCACTAGAGTTGATCGAATCCTAAAATATTCGGGGATTCGGAATTCGGCCCGAATTTTCCGTGGGATTCATGGGTTCGAGCCGAATCACGAATCCCATTAAAGTCTATGGGAGACCCGAATATTTTTGCAGGGGCCAAAGGTTCTGCACAGTCAAGTTTGCCCCAACATGTGAAAACCTCAGAAAAAGATGGAAACACCTTGGAAATGGATAGGAAACACCAGGGGCAGCATGTAGGGATGCCTCTGAGGCTCCCTAATTGCACCATTTTTTCTAAATCTGGCCAATAGTCTGGTGATGACCAAGGCAATTTTCAGGGACACGGTAATGGTGACCCACTTAAAAATGCTGCCTGACAACCTGGCGCTGAACCCCTGATTGTCTGTCTTTCAATAAGATTGCAGTGTAAAGCATGGTGGTGAGCCTCAGTATGACTTTTTGGATGGAGATTGCATGTGGTCACGTACTCCCTGGAACCCCATAGTCACCCCTTCGCTGATGTGCTACCCCAGAACATTCTTTGCCTCAATTCGCAAGACCTTTTGCAGTCTCAGTGTGCTGACAGTGGGGATTTACCAGTGTTGTCTGAGGAGGTGGTGGACAATGGCGAGACACAGGTGTCGGGGGGTGAGGTAGTTGTATGGGAAGCAAGTTACAGTGGGGACTCCTTGGGGGACTTTATCATGATGGGACAGATTCAGCTTGGGTGGATCAGGCACAGGAACAGATCAATTTTTTTTTTGTGTTTATTTAACTTTTATTTAGCACAAATAACCACAGAGATATTTATTTGTTCTCTTCGCTGCGCAGTCTGGCGTTGGGGTTCGTCACTTTGATGGCGAGCTGTGCCGCTCTCTCCACAATGGTCTTTCGGTTCTTTGAGGAGATGTTGTGGGCGATTTCTGCACAGAAGGACTTGTTGCTCATCAACAGAACCTCGAGCTCCTTGACATTGTGGACCAGGAATTTACGGAACCCCGTGGGCAGCATGTGTTTGGTCTTCTTGTTGCTACCGTACCCAATGTTGGGCATCAGGATCTGCCCCTTGATCCTCCTGCGGGCTCTGTTGTCAATACCTCTGGGTTTACGCCAGTTACACTTAATCTTTACATAACGGTCTGATTGGTGGCGGATGAACTTCTTCGTCCGCTTCTTGACGATCCTGGGCTTAATGAGGGGCTGGAGAGCCGCCATGATATCGGTTCAGAGCGTCCGCCTTCTACGCAGACAGCCCGAGGAAGAGAGCGGAACAGATCAATTTTAAGTGAGGCAACATCAGCACCACAACCGCTTGGGAGAGGCAGTGGGCATTGTGTTTAGAAAGGCTGATGGGCTTCCGTCAGCACTGTGTGTATAGAACCCCATGGCCTTTCATAAAAAATTTGGTTACAAAGCCGCATGACTCCTGAAAAATTGTTTTTAGAAAGCCGGATGACTTTCCTGAAAAATTGTTAGTAGGAAGCCGGATTACTTTCCTGAAAAATTGTTAGTAGGAAGCCGGATTACTTTCTTGAAAAATTGTTGCATATTCAACTCAGATGAAGAGGAGGAGGAGGAGGAGGAGGAAAGCAAGCAATTTAGGAGGTAGCCTGAGGTGGGGATGAGAACTGGGGGGATATCCATGACCTGTTCATCTTGATGAACGTGAGGATGTTGGCGTTGTCGGTGGACAGGCGCATCCGTTTGTCCATAATGATACCCCCAGCGGCACTAAAAACCCTTTCAGACAGTACACTTGCAGCAGGGCAGGCAAGCACCTCAAGAGCGTACTGCGCAAGTTCTGGCCACCTGTCCAGCTTGGCCAGCCAGTAATTATATGGCGTGGAGTTATCGGTCAGGACGTTGGTCTGGTCCGCGACATACTCCCTCACCATCTTGCGGTACTGTTCCGCCCTGCTCTGCTTGCCCTGTGGCTGTGTCGTACTGTCTTGCTGGGGTTTAAGAAATTTGGCAAAAGCATGGAATAGTGTACCCCTGCCCTTGGCGCCTACACTGACTTTCCCCCTCCTCTCCTCTCCAACTTCAGCCACTGCAGTCCGCCCCCTGTTGCTCGACTGGTCTGGAAAGGCCTGTAGCAGCTTCTGAACCAGGGCCTTGTGGTAGAAAGTGACTCGGGTGCTCCTTTCCTCCACGGGTATAAGTTGGGCAAAGTTGTCCTTGTAGCAGGGTTCAAGGAGGGTGTACACCCAATAGTCATTGGTGGACAGTATCCTCTTGACCCGGGGATCACGACAAAGACAGCCAAGCATAAAGTCTGCCATGTGCCCTACTGTGCAAACATGCAAGCCTTCAGCCTCCTCACTTAGCGGACTCTCCATCTCCTCCTCCCCCCTTCCTCTGACCCCAATTCATCCTCCTCAGCACATACCCGCTCAACAGGTAGCATGGAATCACCCCCTGATGCATGGTGCCCAAGAGTTTCTTCCTCCTCCTCAGCCTCCTCCTCCTCCTCAGTTTCGCGCTGAGAAACTGACAACAGGGTGCTCTCAATGTCACTGTCTTCCCCCACCTCCTGTGGCACTGCTGAATCCTCAGATCTTAGGTTCCTCAAGGAGTTCTGGATGAGGCACAACAGAGGGATGGTGACACTGATGATGTGTGCATCACCACTGACCATCTCTGTTGCCTCCTCAAAGGGACCTAAGACCTGGCAGATGCCAGCCATCCACGTCCACTCCTCAGCATAGACATGAGCAAGCTGACTGGCCTGACTACCACCTCGGGGGATCAGCTGGCAGTCTACAACTGCCCTGCGTTGTTGGTACACCCTGGCTAGCATGTGTAACGTCGAATTCCAACGCATGGGAACGTCACACAGCAGCCAGTGAACAGGGAGTTGTAGCCGCCCTTGCACAGTCCTGAGGGTTGCGGCATCGGTGGTGGACTTGCGAAAATGGGCGCATATGCGCCGCACCTTGGTGAGCAACTCACTCAACTGGGGGTAGGTCTTGAGGAACCGCTGGACCACCAAGTTGAGCACGTGGGCCATGCATGGCACATGAGTCAGCCCACCAAGATGCAGAGCCGCCACCAGGTTACGCCCATTATCGCAGACCACCATTCCTGGCTGAAGGTTCAGCGGCGCCAGCCACACATTGGTCTGCCCCCTGATGCCCTGTAAGAGCTCTTCAGCCGTGTGCCTCTTATCCCCCCAGGCTCAGCAGTTTCAGGACTGCCTGCTGCCGCTTCCCTACCACAGTGCTGAAACTGCTGGCCATCGAGGAAATGAGACTTGACGATTGGGGCATCACTGCCACTTTGGAGGAGGAGGAGGTGGAGGCATAATGTGCCGGAGACACACAGACGGAACTATGTCCCGCAATTCGTGGTGTGGGTAGCACATGTGCAGCCCCACCATCGGTCTCTGACCCAGCCTCCACTAGATTGACCCAATGTGCCGTGAGGGAGATGTAATGTCCCTGGCCACCGGTACTCGTCCACGTATCTGTGGTCATGTGGACTTTACCACAAACCGCGTTTTTGAGAGCGTGGGTGATGTTCTCAGACACATGCCGGTGCAGGGCGGGGACGGCACATTGGGCAAAATAGTGTCGGCTGGGGACAGAGTAACGGGGGGCTGCCGCCTCCATAAGGTTGCGGAAGGATTCTGTCTCCACAAGCCTGTACGGCAACATTTCCAAACTAATCAGCTTGGCGATGTGCACATTTAGAGCTTGCGCATGGGGGTGGGTGGCTGCGTACTTGTGCTTCGTTCAAATGTCTGCGGTAGAGACAGTTGAACGCCGCACTGGGACACATGAGTGGAGGAGAGGGAGGGAGATGGAGCTGGAGGGGTCCTTTCGGGGCTGGAGGCTGCAACGTCCTGGCTTGGACGAGACACAGTTGCTGGACTAACTGTGTCAACGTCACCAGCTGACAGAAGTGCAAACCATTTGGTGGGGTGTTTTCTCTCCAAATGTTTGCGTAGGCTACTAGTGGTCAGGTTGTTGCATTTTGAACCCCTGCTCATTGACGTGTGGCACAGCTTGCACACCGCCAAACGAGGATCGGCCTCATCATCCTTAAAGTACTCCCAAACTGAGTGGCGCATAGTATGGGCTGGAGCGTGACCTCTAGGAGCACTTGGGGAAGTAGTGACTCGGCCCTGGCTTCTCCCTCGTCGCAGCCCTCTAGCTCTCTCAACAGCTTGTGGTGCTGATGTCGTCTCACAGTCTGAACCACTGCCTCCAGTTGCCTCATCCACCCAAGTAGGATCTGTCCCCTCATCATCCCCCAGGTCTTCCTCAGACTCCACAGTGACGTCCCTGACAACTACCTACGACAACAGTGTCTCGTCATCATCTTCCACCAGCTCCTCAGAAGCCACTGCTAACTCCCCACTCTCATAACCCGGAGACAGCAAAAGGTCCTGAGAATCAGGGCATAGCAGCTCGTCCACTGGCACATCAGGGAAGTGGTGGCTGAAGAGTTCCATGGATAAATTTTGTCCGTGGGACATACCCCTAGAGGGTTCTGGCTGGGGAGAAGGAGGGCGAGTTGGAGGACAGACACCCTGGCTCAGAGAAGTCGACTGGCTGGATGAGGGGGCAGACGAAACGTGGCTGGACATGCTCTCTGCAATCCACTGAACCACCTCCTGTTGTAGTTTGGGGTCTGTCAGAGTTGTAGGACGCTGCCCTACCAACTTCTGGAGTTCACCAGGCACCCTGACCTTACGTGTTTCCACTGTACCCACAGCAGCCGGCACTGTGTCACCACGCACACCACGGTCATCACCGCTGACCACAGCACCACCACGATTCCCACCTCTCCCTCCACGACCACCTCTTCCACCTCTCCCAGCTCTTCCCCCTCTCCCCCTGACCCTGGGGTTCTCCATGTGCACAGTAGCAGTATTATATTATTATAATTGTAAAGATTCAATACGGTATCTACAGACTGTGAGGTATATAGCAGGCTGATGAAATTTTTTTTCCCAACTCACTGCACTGTGTATTTCAGATAAGTGAAATTCCACGGACAATATAGATACGCAGTTAAAATTATTTTTCACACCTATCCCAAAAAAAAATTTACGCAGTTTGCGCAAATAAAACTGGAATCTACAGATCAATGCGGTATCTATAGACTGTGAGGTATATAGCAGGCTGATGAAATTTTTTTCCCAACTCACTGCACCGTGTATTACAGATCAGTGAAATTCAACGGACAATATAGATACGCAGGTAATATTATTTTTCACACCTATCCCAAAAAAAAAATTTACGCAGTTTGCACAAATAAAACTGGAATCTACAGATCAATACGGTATCTATAGACTGTGAGGTATATAGCAGGCTGATGAAATTTTTTTTCCCAACTCACTGGACCGTGTATTACAGATCAGTGAAATTCCACGGACAATATAGATACACAGGTAAAAAATTTTTTCACACCTATCCCAAAAAAAAAAAATGTACGCAGTTTGCGCAAATAAAAGGTTAGTATACAAAATGAGAATGCTTGGCCTGGGAGAAAATGTCTGTATGTGGGTAAGTAACTGGCTTAGTGATAGAAAACAGAGGGTGGTTATTAACGGTACATACTCAGATTGGGTCACTGTCACTAGTGGGGTACCACAGGGGTCTGTATTGGGTCCTATTCTCTTCAATATATTTATTAATGATCTTGTAGAAAGCTTGCACAGTAAAATATCAATTTTTGCAGATGACACTAAACTGTGTAAAGTAATTAACACAGAAGAGGACAGTGCACTGCTACAGCAGGATCTGGATAGACTGGAGGCTTGGGCAGAAAAGTGGCAGATGAGGTTTAACACTGACAAATGTAAGGTTATGCATATGGGAAGGAATAATGCAAGTCACCAGTACATATTAAATGGTAAAGCATTGGGTAACTCTGACATGGAAAAGGACCTAGGAATTTTAGTGAACAGCAAACTAAGCTGCAGAAACCAGTGTCAGACAGCTGCTGCCAAGGCCAATAAGATAATGGGTTGCATCAAAAGAGGCATAGATGCCCGTGATGAGAACATAGTCCTGCCCACTTTACAAATCACTAGTCAGACCACATATGGAGTACTGTGTACAGTTCTGGGCTCCTGTGAACAAGGCAGACATAGCAGAGCTGGAGAGGGTTCAGAGGAGGGCAACTAAAGTAATAACTGTAATGGGTGGACTACAGTACCCAGAAAGATTATCAAAATTAGGGTTATTCACTTTAGAAAAAAAGACGACTGAGGGGAGATCTAATAACTATGTATAAATATATCAGAGGTCAGTACAGAGATCTCTCCCATCATCTATTTATCCCGAGGACTGTGACTGTGACGAGGGGACATCCTCTGCGTCTGGAGGAAAGAAGGTTTGTACATAAACATAGAAGAGGATTCTTTACGGTAAGAGCAGTGAGACTATGGAACTCTCTGCCTGAGGAGGTGGTGATGGTAAGTTCACTAAGAGAGTTCAAGAAGGGCCTGGATGTATTTCTGGAGGGTAATAATATTACAGGTTATAGTTACTAGAGAGGGGTCGTTGATCCAGGGAGTTATTCTGATTGCCTGACTGGAGTCGGGAAGCCCCTAAAGTGAGGAAAATTGGCTTCTACCTCACAGGGTTTTTTTGCCTTCCCCTGGATCGACTTGTAGGAAAACAGGCTGAACTGGATGGACAGATGTCTTTTTTTGGCCTTACAAACTATGTTACTATGTTACTAAAACTGGAATCTACAGATCAATACGGTATCTATAGACTGTGAGGTATATAGCAGGCTGATGAAATGTTTTTTCCCAACTCACTGCACCGTGTATTACAGATCAGTGAAATTCCATGGACAATATAGATACGCAGGTAAAATTATTTTTCACACCTATCCCAAAAAAAAATTGACGCAGTTTGCGCAAATAAAACTGGAATCTACAGATCAATACGGTATCTATAGACTGTGAGGCATATAGCAGGCTGATGAAATTTTTTTCCCAACTCACTGCACCGTGTATTACAGATCAGTGAAATTCAACGGACAATATAGATACGCAGGTAATATTATTTTTCACACCTATCCCAAAAAAAAAATTACGCAATTTGCGCAAATAAAACTGGAATCTACAGATCAATACGGTATCTATAGACTGTGAGGTATATAGCAGGCTGATGAAATTTTTTTCCCAACTCACTGCACCGTGTATAACAGAGCAGTAAAATTCAATGGACAATATAGATAGATATGCAGGTAAAATTATTTTCAGACCTATCCAAAAAAAATGTATGCAGTTTGCGCAAATAAAACTAGAATCCACAGATCAATACGGTATCTATAGACTGTGAGGTATATAGCAGGCTGATGAAATGTATACCCTAGTCACTGCACAGTCATTCACAGGAATATATCTGTTTACAGATGTATAGTTTGAGCTATGTGGCTGGACAAGGTGTACCAGGCACAGCTCTGCACAGAATACAGGCTTACAGCATATACTGAATTTTTCTCACAGAATCAATTAGTTTTTAAAAGACTCTTGGGGCTTCCTATCCTGCACAGAATACAGGCTTACAGCATATACTGTATAGTTTTCCTCACAGAATCAATTAGTCTTTAAAAAGACTGTTGGGACTTCCTATCCTACACAGAATACAGGCTTACAGTATGTACTGTATACTGTTCTTCAGAGTATAGTCTTTAAAAGGACTGTTGGGGCTTCCTAACTCCTAACTAACTGCTTGCTGCACACACTACACTAGCTAACACTGTCTGTCTCTTCTCCTTCCCAGAGCACAATGAGGCTGATGCTGCAGGTCCCTACCTTATGTAAATTTAGGTCACATGTCACTGCCAGCCAATCACTGCTGGGGAGGTATAGGGGCTGTTACATCACAGCAGGTGTTCCCACAGGCTTCCCTTTGATGCTGATTGGCTGAAAAAACCGGCATTTCAAACTTGCAGTGACGCACGAATAATCACGAGTCCGCGCTGCCTCGGGATGCCGAGCCGAAGCGGGCAATATTTGTGCGAATCACGAATATTGCCGCTTTGATTCGCTCATCACTAGTTATCACCTGTCCATTGTTCTTATGATCAGTGTGGATCCCAGGAGTAGGAGTCTCACTGCTCAAATACTATTACTTTATCCTGTTGAAAAGGAATAACTTGGAATGACCAAAATAACCCTCTAAGCCCATTCCATGACCCTTTAGCCAAGCCCCAAACACTTAAGCAGATCCTCTGGTGAGATGGTCCTGCAGAGGTTCATACCACCTAATAGCAATGAGGACCAACTTAGACTAAGCTATCTATCTCCAAGACCTTAATAGCAGCTGCATGGGCCTATGGTACATCTACCACAATCTTCTCAGTATTCATTGGAGAAAATACCTGGTTCTTGCTCCTTGAAGGTACAGAAGATTCTTCCTTTCTTCTAAGTCTGGTTTTTCTTCTGCAGCAAGTATGGTTAAAAGCTGATCCTCTAGACCCACTGGAGTAATCATGAAATTGATCGTTGTCACCTACAGTATAAATGAAAGCGAATTAAGATAATAGTTATTTTAAAGCAACACATTTGTTGAAGATCTACCCAATATTAATTTAATCTATAACATAATCAGTCAGTGTTCTCTGTAGTTTAGTACATTTAAATAAATGTAAGGCATAGAATCATAGGATAATAACGGCACATTCAGCATATTGAAGAACATTTCCTTTTCCTGAAATTTACAAAAAAAAAAATACAATTCTGTCAGATTCATCTCGGTAACAGACTGAAAACTCTAACATTGTCAGTGAGCTGTTACTAATAACACAGCATGTTGTAGTCTGTTGCTAAGGAGCATCTGACAGAATTGTAAAGGTCATTCAGCAAATCTTAGTAAAAGGAAAGTTTTCCTTGTAAATTATATTGCACAATACAGATTCAGGGTGCAACTACAGTGCCTACAGTCCCCAGGTAGAGATACAACAATATTCCATATTTATATGATCAGCAGGAGAATGCCAGGGACATCAAACCACAGGATGCTAAGCACCATCAGAGGTATTGAAGTCATTAGAGATGAGTGAAGTTCTAAAAAATTCGATTTGGCTGCTTTGCCGAATTTCAAGAAAATTGACAAAGCGCATTTCTTTGTGAGTAGCATACGTAATGACAGGGAACAGCTATTGTGCCTCTCCCAATCATTGAACCACACAGATGCCGCGTTTGTTGTTGATCGTGGTATCTGAGCTGACCATTGAGGGCTGTCAGGGGTTAATCTGTTAAAAAAAATTAAAAATACGTATCCATTTTATTTTGAAGAGTCTGCCGCAGCCACCTTGATTGAAGATCCAGTGTGAAATCTTGCACGGTGTGTGGTAACATGATACATCATGGCATACGAGATTTCACACAGGATCTTCAATCAAGATGGCGGCGGCCGACTCTTCGCGCCCAAATGGATGAGATGAGTGTGAATTTTAGTTTTTACTGTCATTTTAGGGAAAATTTATTAGTTACCACGAAGCACAAGAAAATTCGGCTTCGATGGGAATCGAATGTTCCCTGAAATTCGCAATTGAAGTCCACTTTGTGAACTTCAATTTCCTCACACTAAAAGTCATACTTCAGACTTTCCTCCTTTGTTCTTGTTTCTGGTTTTGTCTGTATATTATGAAAATTAGAGTCACCTTTAAATTATACATTGTATTCTTTGTAGTATGACTGAATACGAGTCATTTGAGTTTACTGTTCCTAAATATTTATGTTGTACCTCATTATTAGAGTTGAGCAAACGTGCTCGTAACGAGCACTGTAGTGCTCGGATCCCCTGTGCTCGCATGGCTGCAGGCATCCAGATCCGTCCTCACCTGACTGTAAGGCAATGGGGGTGGATCCGTTTGGTATGACACACGAGTGTGTCATACCAAACGGATCCGTTCCCACTGACTTGCAGTCGGGTGAGGAGGACGGATCCGAACAGTACAGTGCTCGTTACGAGCACGTTCGCTCAACTCTACTCATTATACATTAATTTACTTACTTGTTGTTACAGGGGTGAAACTACCACTATGGAAGCTATAGCACCTGCTATTGGGCTCCCAATGCCACAATGTCAGGGGAGGAGGTGGGGCATGCAGGCCTTGCATACAATCAAAAGAGTGGAGGATACACAACATAACTTACAGTGTATGCAATGCATTCTCCTCACTTCTCTGTTTCCTAAGCTGCCTGGAAGTGTCGGGTTAGAGAGGAGGGGAGGACTCACATCACTGCCCTCTGCATAACTGAAAGAGCAAGTCAGGGCCCAGAAGTTGTCTGCATTGTCTTGTCTGCACTATGTCTCCTATTCTACCTGATCTATGCATATGGTTTTTAGCTGTGTTCTTATTTGTGCTCCTGACCCCCTCCATAACTGCCCTGGTTTTCGAGGGGGTTGTATAATGCGATTTGCCAAATGAGGAGACTACCTGCAACACATCTCATGAACATAGATGGTAAGTGTATTAGTGGCGGTGGGGGATTTAACAAATGGTTTACTTTTTTATCACATTTCCTAAAGTTATGCTACGTTTTAAAAATTTTACAGACTTAGGCCTTATGCACACATCAGTGTGCATTTTAGTACATAATATTCTCAGATGAGGTTCAAAAGTTTAATGTTTTTTTTTTAAACTTCATTGCAAATGAAACCTTATTAACAGCTTTTTTTCCCTATGCAAAGTAACAAGGAGAAAGCTATCAGCAGTGGATGAAGGGGCTAAACCCCTTGCTGAAGTTTCCTACATAACATACACACTTTTCAGGGAATTAGAACAACTAGAGATGAGCGAAATTTAAAAAAATTTGATTAAGCAGCTTTGCCGAATTTCGTCAAGAAATTTGATGCCTTATGAATTAATTTGTCACAAATGGCTATAAATCAGGTATACCCAGGCCAATTTGCCTAAAAGTAACAGTGGCCTATCATACTTATGCATACTACAGCTAACAGAATGGATCAACTGTGAATATTGGTGCACTGTACACTTACTGTATGTACATGGTGATAAATTAGATCTGCTTGTAATACTGACGGCACAGTAACACTACAGCTAACAGAATGGACTAGCTATGACTCTTGGTGCACTGCACAGGTACAGTATGTACACAGTGATAAATTATAGCAGAGTCTGTAGTTCAGCAGTCTCCTAAACTCTCCCTGCACTCTCCCTTTCCAATAATTTCCTACACTCTCTGTTAAGAGTTTGCAGCAACACTGTCCCTAGCGCATGAGCATCTTGTCACATCTCTCCCTATGCTAAACTCACAGGACAATGGCTGCGACCACGCAGGATTAGGATTTTATAGGGTTCTGTCTGCACAGGGGGATGGCTACCTGTGGATGGGCTGGCTTCACTTTATTATGGGTGATCTTGCATTCCCGAGCTTGTCTCCTCTAAAATTTCTTTCACTTTCTAAAACATGCAGCCGCCATTTTAGGAAAACTAGCACAAGGAAATTCCCATTCATGTTGAATCAAAGCTTTTCTAAACTTTGGACCAAATTCCAATTCGAATGCTTCGCTTCACTCAACACTAATAACAACTTGCATGGAAGTCAATTGGACAGAGTTACATTGCGCTACATACCAGTTGGACTGGAAGGAAAAAGTGTTGAAGCCTTAGTGCCATTGATTCTGGAAATCAGACCTCCCACTGATCAAGCAGCGATGGCAGAGAACAAGCACTGTGTCACTGCACATAAAAACAGTGGTCTAACCATTGCCAGTTATTTAACTACTGCATCCCAAATTACTACTAACGAATGTTGGCACTTCTGCCAAAAGCACACACATATTATTATTAGGTTTTTCATTTGATTAGTCTAATTTTGCTGTAAATACATTCTTCCATACCTTCCACAAAGATTATCCTTCAGCCAACTGAGTAATATAAAATACTGTATATTCATAATATTTTACGCCATTCAACAATACAGCTTTTTAATGTGTATCCAGGCAAGACAAAATAGCTGGTCTTTGGTAAATGATCATGTTTTCACTGCATTATCTGCTAAAAGATGCAGCTAGCTGTGAAAAGCAATACCAGCTCTAAAATCTAATTAGAAAAAAAAATCCTCTCGCATCCTGTCTGTGCTATTGCACAGCTGTATTATTTTGACATCCACATAAATACGAGAATACTACTATTAGAATTGGGAAAACAATTCCACAGTCCAATTATAACTTCACAGTACTTCATTCATTATCCCCAATGTATTTGCATTTCTACCAATTTTTATAATTCCTATAATTTCCTTGTTCAGTGGATAACAGGAGGAAAACATACTTTGACAGACACTTCTGGAAGGTAATGAGGATTTCGGAGGCGGGTGGTCATATAGAGTTTAAAATCCCTGCTGTAATGAATAACAGACTCCCCAAGACGGATGTATTCCACTCCATTCTGTTTAAATGTCTGTCTCAGCAGTACAGGCTCCAAGATTGGATCAAGCTCTTCTGTGATATTTTCTATTAAGACAGGTGTCCCAAACTAAGAAAATAAAATAGGACATTTTAAGGGAAAAAAAATCAATCAAACCAGGCATATAAACAACACAATCAACGAATTAATTCAGGGAAATGCTGTCAGTCATAATGTGATGTAGTTTATGTGTTACAGCCTGAATACCATGGGAATCTGAGTGACAAATTTGTTAAACGAATACGAAATTGCAGAGCTTTTAGTTATTTATTTGCTGAGCTCCAGTCCTGTAACATTTCCATTTTCTGTACCAGTAGCATCATCGTATAGAAAAAAAAAAGCTCTATATTAAAGTGGGTGATATAACTATGAATTGAATATGTGCAGAGAGCTGCAAGCTGTCAAAGTGCTTAATATGAGAGATTTGTCAGCTGTTTGCTTTATCGATTCCCCTTGAACAGAATGTCGCTGGTGGCCTTTGCTTTATTCCGGTAGAGGTCATGTGCTTTTAAAGTACCAGAATAAACTCTAGCAGTGAAAGTAATATTAATGAGTGTAAGGTCACAACAATCAAATACAGCACTGTAATAAAGCAATGACAACGCTGTGGAAAAAAGAAAAAAAAAAACTCAAGTATAATGAAACCCATAGATTTTTATTTTCTAATAGGAGACAACAATGACAAATCTGTTATCGCAGCAAACAACTTAGAGTATTGATGGCATTCGCCAATATATATACAAAGCAGCAAGTGATGTCAAACATTAATTAATGTTTTTTCTCTTTAGTTAGTAGAATAAATAGCACATATCTCCTTAAAGAGTCACTGTACTTTCACACAATTTAATTTCATTTAATAGAGAATGGTGTAACTACCAAATTTCTAAATCACTTCATACCTGCATCCACCTGAAAAAAGCTGTAAAGTCATGGGCAGTAGGGGTCTCACTTCCACCTATGTTGTATTCCACTGCCTGTTGTCAGGCAAGATCCATCCCTATTTAACAGAGACTCAGAATATTAATGAGAGGAAATTGGGGCATGTCAGAGTAAGCTGAGCTTCTGAGACTGATTAAAACAAAAAACAAAAAAACAGCTTTTGCTCCAGAGCTAAAAACAAACATAGTGGGCAGTGAGGTAAAGGATGTACAACAGTACAGTGCTGATGGAAGGAAGACAACTCCTTGCTTCTGAGTGAGATGCTTCTAGCTATGGAAGCACCTCACTCAGAAGCAAGCCAGGGAATAATACGGCTGAATAAGACACTAGAAATGCCCAAATATAACTGTTCATTCACAGTTATGATTCAGGCATGCTTTAAAGCAGAAATCAAGCTAAAATATAAGCTACTTTTTATATATATATATATATATATATATATATATATATATCTATGCATATGCTCAATTGCCTTTAATATATTGAATACTGTGGGAGTCGGTTGCAATAGACTCCATTCAATATGTGTGAATTATCTCTATTATGATAAAAGAGGCTTCCAACGGGACTAAAAATTGATGAGCTATTTTGAGGATTGCTGATCAACATGTAATCGGTGGTGGTGGGGCGGTTCTGAATCCTACCCCCACTGATTAGCTTGATACATTAACTTATTCCTATTGACTGGGACTGAACTGTTAAAGGTCATGCAACCAATGGACATGAGATCATTGGCCTGAGGAAGAGGCCACAGCACTCACCTGAGCGCCAGGCCCCCATCCCTCAATGGATCAACCTGGGTGATAGGAATCAGACTCCTAGAAATAAGGATAGATCATTAACTTTTTAAGTCCCGGAAACCTCTTTTAAATATATTATAAGAATATTCTACTGTACTTTAGCCAGTCAGTTGTTGGTATCTATGGAGTGGTATCCCCATCCCCATGTATTTATATTTAAACTACTGGGTCAGAATCTCATCATAGACAACTTTGTTCCTTGACTCCAATGTACTGTAATTTTTTGTAACATAGAAACATAGAAGATTAACGGCAGAAAAAGACCACCTGGTCCATCTAGTCTGCCCTTTTATTATCCTTTTATTGTTATCTTAGGATAGATACATGTTTATCCCAGGCATGTTTAAATTCAGTTACTGTGGATTTATCAACCACCTCTGCTGGAAGTTTGTTCCAAGCTTCTACTACTCTTTGAGTGAAATATTTTCTAATGTTGTTCTTGCTTTGTCCCCCAACTAACCTCAGATTGTGCCCCCTTGTTCTTGTGTTCAGTTTCTTATTAATAACCCTTCCCCCTGAACTTTATTCAGTCCTTTAACATATTTAAAGGTTTCAATCATGTCCCCCCTTTCTCTTCTTTCCTCCCAACTATACATATTAAGAACTAGGAGTCTTTCTTGATAAGTTCTATGCTTTAGACCTTCCACCATTTTTGTAGCTCTTCTTTGGACCTGTTCTATTTTAGCAATATCCTTTTGCTGGTGAAGTCTTCAGAATTGAACACAGTATTCCAGATGTAGTCTCACTAGAGCTCTATACAGAGGGATCACAATATCTTTCTGCTTGTTATACCTCTAGCTATGCAGCCAAGCATACAATTTGCTTTCCCTACCACCTGGCTGCATTGGTTACTCATTTTGAGGTTGTCAGAGATGACTACCCCCAAATCCTTCTCTTCTGAGGTCTTTGTTAGCACAGAACTGCCAATACGATACTCAGATAGAGGGTTTCTTCTCCCCAAGTGTATTATTTTACATTTGGAAACATTGAACTGCAGTTTCCATTGTTTTGACCACTTATCTAATAAAGATAAATCATTCTCCATATTACCGACACCTTGTAGTGTACTGTATATTATTATAAGCATATGTATTATATATGATTATACATATTTTCTGGTTATCTGACAAACACAAAATAAGAATATTAGAGGTGCCTGAGCATACTAGAGAGGTTATGTATCAATGTTTGATTAGTGGTGGTCTCCCTACTGATCAGCAGAATTAAAGGGTCATGGTGGTCCAGCAAATCATCTTTACTGTTCACCTAGGCACAGTTACCCATCTGTGAGTGTGACTGTTCCTGGTAGAGCAGCTCAGCCCTTAACTATGCATTTGACAACATACATTTGATAAAGGAAATATTTGAGTAAGAATAATTTTAATGATATGTCACTGAAATATAAGGGATATATAAAAGTCAATGCAACTATTTGTTTATGTGTATGAGGCTGGAAGCTTATGCTGCTATCAGTGGGTTAACGGCATTGATCTTTTAGTCATTGAATTATAGATCAGGAAATTAATTAAAGATGAGCAAATCGATTAGTAAGAATTGATTTGTTCTTCAAAATGAGTTCTTCACCTTAAAGGGGCTGTCCCCATTGCTGACGAATCTCCCTCGCATCTGAAGAGCTTATTATATGAACAAACTGATTCACTCATTTCTAACTGACTTGGAGGGATTGGACACTTTCTGGGATCAATGTGTTTGTAAGATGAGTATATGGCACTTACTAATACAGTGTTTATTGATGTTCTGCACCATTTTCTACATTTCATAAGGTATTCCTGCTTGTTGGCCAAGTCTTCTGTGCTGTCCATATGCAGGTTCTGCCCATAAAGTGTCTGCTGATGGAGGGTCATGTAACCAGATACATTACTTAGTCTTCTCCATCCAAATACATCCCTACCTCATAGGTTTTCTTCTAGATCAACTTGCAGGATGACAGGATGAACTGGATGGATGGATGTCTTTTTTTCAGCCTTCCAAACTATGTTACTATTTTACATGATCCCCCATCAGTGGCTATCTTATAGATAGGACCTCTATGTGGACACTAGAGAAGATTTGCACAACATGGGGACCATGTAAGTACCATTTAGTAAGTACCATTTAGTAATGTGACATACATATTGATCAACAGTAGCCAGAAAGTGTCCACCCCCTTTAAAGCAACCGTCTAATCAGGAGCTCAGAATTTGTCTACCAACAGGGGATGATTACCTGCTATTTAATTTACTTAGATCTTGATGCGTGGCTGCTTTTTAGCTTGGCTCCATTAGGGCAGAGTTGGGATCTGTGGCTACAGTTTAGCTAACTTGTCCATAGTGAGTTGAACATAGGCTTATATACACCCCTCTTCTTATCATTGGTTCATTATCAGGTAATCTCCACACATATACTAAGCCAAATGAGGCTTAATATCAGGGGGGCCAGGATGGTTGCTTTTAGGGATGAGCATATCGAAGTCCACAAAGTGGACTTCAATACGAATTTCCGGATATATTTGATTCACCATGAAGCCAAATTTCCTTGTGCTTCGTGGTAGCGAATCGTTTTAACCTGAGATAGTGTAAAAGAACAACAAAAAAAGAATACTTATCTCATCCATTTGCTGATGGAGGGCCAGCTGCTGCCATCTTGCGTGAAGATTTCAGCCGAAATCCAGTTTACGGTGACGTATGGCCCAAATGGATCATGTAAGTATTCTTTTTTTTAGTTTTTTAATTTTACACACATTTATGTATATCAGATACCGCGATCATGCGTAAATGCAGCATCTGAGAGGTACAATGACAGGGAGTGGCATACTCTCTGTCATTGCACCCAATTCTCATCTATAGTTGCTTTAAATGGACTGTACTCTCATTGTCAAACATATTTGTCTTGGAAAAACTTGCAACTGGGAAACAGTCTGGAAGCCTTCTAGATATTAAACTCCTGGTACATTCATCTAAAATCAGCTTAATCTGCAGACAAATATCTATTGCATGGATCAGCAACCTTCGGCACTCCAGCTGTGGTGAAACTACGACTCCCAGCATGAACACTTGCTTAACTGTTTTTAGAACTCCCATAGAAGTGAATGGAGCATGCTGGGAGTTGTAGTTTCACCACATCTGGGGTGCCGAAGGTTGCTGACCCCTGATCTATTGTATGTGGCCCTTTAAGTAGTAAATGAAAAATAGCGAAAATGGTTAGATATTAGTCACTGTACATTGCTACATGACAAATGATAAATTATCATTCATTCATAAGGACTTGGAAATCTGAATTTGATCATTTTCAGATGCCCAAAGCCTTTTATTGGCTGAGTCTCAAGTAGGGATTCATACTAAATTTGGCTATGTATATGCATTATGTCTGCCTTGGGCTTGAGAAAAGCATACACGATAATTTCTGTCTGAGTGTTTTTCATGGATTAATATTTACAGCAATAAACAATTTATCACTGTTTCAAATATGCTGATGACGGAACCTATAATATTATATGTTAAAAACTGTACTTTTACTGGGCAGTATACAAGGCTGTGAATATTAAACACTTAATTCATGTTGAATTACAAGATAAAATGTTTTCCAAAGGATATTGTTCTTATTATACACATGTAAAACTAAACCAAATTGAAAATAATAATCTATGTGCTAAAACTCCAGAAAAGGTCAAGTAAATATGTTCTATAAAAAAAAGGTTGGAGAGCTTAGGAAAAGGTACGCTTCCAAATTATTGCCTACCAAATCCTAAAACAAAATCTTTATTTACTCCGTAGTTGGCAAACACGTTGGCATACAGCTGGGTTCTTAGCGAAAACATCCAGCTGTTAAAATTAAGCCACTAATCTACAATGGATGGTTTGCATTTTTAGTGTAAAACTGTTAACAAAACCCCCACGAGGCAGAGATTCGCCTGTTTTGCTTCTTGGTGAAGTGAAACGGACTTGAAAGAAAAATAAAAACTGTGTCAGTCTCACTCTGTGCCAACTGACCCCATGGGAAGAAACAGACAGAATTCCAGATCCAGAGGGTCTTTTTTGAGATTTTTTTTTTTGTTTCTAAAAACCTCCAGGCATACTTGCTCAACCATGTAGAAATAACAATTCCACCTACATAAAGGAGTCTGCACAATGAACAGTATTTCCATTTATCCCAGTCTGTACGAGCAGTCTCCTTTTTGATTATTTGTTTTATACTGAAAAGATATATATATTTTGTCTGAGAATGCAACAAAATACCACTGTACCAGCGGATGAATGGAGCATTATAAATATATTGTAACAAGTCAACAAAGCAAGCGTAACCATAGAATAAATATATATTTTTATACTTTTTTTTCATTTAGTTAATAAGCATTAATATACAGTATTAGGAACAGGCAAGTGTGTACACATCCCCACACAACTCCCACTCTTTTACCCTCTTGTCCCATATATTAATTTTTAATACTGCTACTAGCACTATCACTGCCAATGCAGATAAAAACAGCAAGAATAACAGTGATAATTACTATGCAGACTTGATGGTTTCTGGCTTAGGAGATAGTAAAATAGAGAACAGAATGTCTTGCAATGGTCCCCTTTAAACTAGGATGCTATTGTACTCACCTAAGATCTTGCTTAGGCTACTTTCATACTTGTAGTAGCTTTTTCCGGCGAGCTGTTCCGGTGGGGGAACAGCCTGTCGGATCTGTGCTACCGCAAGTGCACCATGCAGCTGGAGGTTCGCTCCGACTCCATTAATTATATTGGGGGCGGTGGTCCGGCTGCAGCACGGCAAACATGCCGAGAGGCGTCCAGAATAAAACTACAGCATGCTACAGTTTTTGTCTTCTTCCTCTCGGCATGTTTGCCATGCTGCGGCTGGACCTCCAGCCCGCCCCATTATAGTGAATAGGGTTGGAGCGGACTTCTGGTGGCACAGTGGACTTGCGGTAGCATGAATCTGGCTGGCTGTTACAGCGCCAGAAAAGTAGCCTTAACCAGTGGAGAGGAACACACTGCTTATCATGCTGCAAGGAAATTACCATTTGCATGAAGGGGTACTCTCTGTGTAGAAGACTGAATAGTGACAGATGATCTTTAAAGGGATATTTTGGCCACTTGGTTGTGCAGGCAACTGCAGCATCCCCTGCAAATAAATGGAGCTGTTCTGCAGTCTATGCACAATAAAGGGCTTTTCCTAGACCTGCTTCTTTATTCTGAGAATTGGTGAGGGTCCCAGATAGTGTTCAGCGAATCAAAGTATCCAAAGTAGACTTTGATCCAAATTTCAGGGAAAATTTGATTTGCTGCAAAGCTAAATTTTTGTCAGGACAGGGAAACAAGGGATAGTGTGCCCTGTCTGAACCCCACCTCTTTCCCTGCCTACTTACAGCAGATGCCCTAGGCGGCAAAACCGTAACTTGGAGACAGTCCCTATGCTGAGTACGTGCACAGGGAAGGGAAGGGAACACAGGGAAAGACGAACACAGACAGAACAAACACAATAGCAGAATAGTCAGCAAGCCAAGTCAAGAACAGGAGGTCACGTCAAATACCGAGGGGAATAGCAAAAGCGTAGTCTAAGTCCGAAGCCAAAATCCAATATACCAATAATCAACAGCAAGGTCCAACACAAAGCACTGATCTCAGAAGACTAATCACAGGCATCTGAGTGAGGCAGTTGCCATCTTTAAATAGCCCGCCCAGGATCATGTGATGTGGCCAGCATCACATGACCTGAGGCGGAGCAAGCTGTCCAAACAATATGTAAAGTAGCCATGTGGTGTGATCAGCACCACATGGCTAAACCCAAACAGAGAATTAACTCATGAAGTGCTGGCTGACAAGACCAGCACTTCAATTCCCTATTGCTCGTCTCTAGGGGGGCGGAGAGGTCCGGCGATGTCGTGCAGAGGGAGCGCGACGCCGACCTCGCGTGACAGTACCCCCCCTTCACGAGGGGCCACCGGACCCTTACCAGCGGGAGCAGGCTTATCGGGATGCTGCAGATGGAACTTTCGGATGAGCGAGTCTGCATGCATCCTGGTCAACGGTACCCAAGACCTGTCCTCAGGCCCGAACCCCTTCCAATGTACGAGGTACTGGAAGGAATTCCGGACCCTTCTCACATCCACAATTCTGGCAATCTCATGCTCCATTTGTCCTGCTACCTCAACCGGAGGAGGAGACTGTTCCTCAGGACCAACGGGAGCAACATAACGTTTGAGCAAAGACACATGAAAAACATTATGAGCACGAAGGGAGTCGGGTAAACATAACCTAAAAGAAACCGGATTGATCACCTTGGTGATCCTGTAAGGACCAATGAAGCGAGGTGCAAACTTGTAGGATGGTACCCTCATGTTGAGATTTTTAGTCGATAACCATACCTTATCCCCAACCTTAAAATTCACACCCTTAGAACGTTTTCTATCAGCCTTAGCTTTTTGAACTCCTTGGGCCTTTTCCAGGTTCGACTGAACCTGTGCCCAAACTGTGCACAGTTCTTGAGAAAAATCATTGACCTCTGGGACAACCGACGCAGATGGGGAACAGGAGCCAAAGCGTGGATGAAAACCCATATTGCAGAAAAACGGCGACATCCCAGAGGATGAATTAACACGATTATTAATTGCAAATTCAGCCAGAGACAGGAATCTGGCCCACACATGCTGGTTATCAGAAACATAACATCTGAGATATTGCTCAACGGATTGGTTTAGACGTTCAGTCTGACCGTTGGTCTCCGGATGAAAGGCTGATGAAAAGGACAAAGAGATACCAATCTTATTACAGAACGCCCTCCAGAACCTAGACACAAACTGTACTCCCCTATCAGAAACGATATTCTCAGGAACACCATGCAGTTTGACAATATTATCAATGAACACGGACGCCAAGACCTTCGCAGAGGGTAATTTACACAAAGGAATAAAATGACACATTTTGCTGAATCTGTCAACCACCACAAATATCACGGTTTTACCCTCAGAGCACGGCAAATCCGTGATAAAGTCCATGGACAGATGTGACCAAGGTCTACTAGGTATGGGTAAAGGATGTAACTCACCCATAGGTCGTGTCTTGGAATTCTTGGACCTGGCACAAGTGTTACACGCAGTTACAAAAGCCTGAACATCTCTGGAGATTGACGGCCACCAATACTGCCTAGAGACCAACTCCTTGGTGGCATTGATGCCAGGATGTCCACACAAAACAGAATTATGGCACTCACCCAGCAGTCGCAACCGCAAATGAGCCGGCACAAACAATTTGTCATTGGGGGTACCAATAGGAGCAAGATGTTGTCCTGCCGAGATTTCAGAAGCGAGGTCAGATGAGGTAGCGGCCACGATGATATCAGCTGGCAGGATGGGCTCAGGAGGGACGTCAGGAGGCTGATACGCCTGGAAACTTCGGGATAAGGCATCGGCCTTAACGTTCTTGCTCCCGGGTCTGAAGGTAACACAAAAATCAAAACGAGTAAAGAACAAAGCCCACCTCGCCTGTCTAGGATTCAATCGCTTAGCCGATTCTAGAAACATTAAATTCTTATGATCCGTGAGGACCGTAATGCGGTGAAATGCCCCTTCTAAAAAATGACGCCATTCCTCAAATGCCCACTTGATTGCAAGTAACTCCCTATTCCCAATATCATAATTCCTCTCGGCAGGAGAGAACTTGCGGGAGAAGAAGGCGCATGGCATAAGATTAGTTAAGGTGGAAGACCCCTGGGACAGTACAGCCCCCACACCATCCTCAGACGCATCCACCTCAACTACAAAAGGCTTACTTTGATCAGGCTGGACCAACACAGGAGCATTAATAAAACACTGCTTTAACCTTTCAAAGGCCTCAATAGCTGCAGGGGGCCAATTGACCAGATCAGCCCCCTTGCGAGTCAAATCCGTAATGGGTTTGGCTACCACAGAAAAATTTTTGACAAATTTACGATAAAAATTAGCAAACCCCAGAAATCGCTGGAGCGCCTTCAAAGAGGAAGGTCGCACCCAATCCACAATGGCCTGTACTTTAACTGGGTCCATTTTGAAAGAAAAAGGGGTGAGAATGTATCCCAAAAAGGCCACTTCCTGAACACCAAAGGTACACTTTTCCCCTTTAACGAACAACTTGTTTTCACGCAACACCTCCAGCACTTGCCTGGTGTGAGATACGTGACTCTCCCAGTCTGCAGAAAAAATCAGGATGTCATCAATATAGACAATTACAAATTTCCCAATAAATGGTCTAAAAATGTCATTGACAAAGTTTTGGAAAATTGCCGGAGCGTTACTTAACCCAAAAGGCATTACCAAGTACTCATAATGACCCTCCGGGGTATTAAAAGCAGTTTTCCATTCGTCCCCCTCACGAATCCTGATTAGGTTGTATGCCCCCTTCAAATCCAGCTTGGTGAACCAACAGGCCCCCTGGACCTGATTCAGCAAGTCAGGAATAAGGGGCAACGGGTATCTGTTTTTAACAGTGATTTTATTGAGCTCCCTGTAATCGATACAGGGCCTCAATCCTCCATCCCTTTTACCAACAAAGAAAAAACCTGCCCCCATGGGAGAAACTGAAGGCCGGATGTGACCCTTGGCCAGACTCTCTTTGAGATAATCCCTCATGGACTGACGTTCAGGAGTAGAGAGATTATAAATGCGACCTTTGGGATATTTGGATCCCTCAATAAGGTCGATGGCGCAATCATATTGCCGGTGAGGAGGGAGGAACTCAGTCTCGGACATGGAAAAAACGTCCGAAAAATCGCCGATATACTTGGGCAAGGAAAGAGACTCAGTGGTACCTCCAAACAGCAATACTGATCTACAACATTTGTCACAATTCATTCCCCATTTTTCCAATTCACCTACCGACCAGTTGATCACAGGGTTGTGGTCCTGTAACCATGGCAGACCTAAAACAAGGTCGGCAGGTAAATCCTTTAATACAAGGAAGGAACAAGTCTCGGTATGGGTAATTCCTACAGTTAATACAACCTCAGGAGTACAAAACTCCACTCTCCCATTATTCAATGGAGTGGAATCCAGTGCGATAATTTGAATTACCTCCCTTAAAGGAATTATAGGCACACCCACAGATTGCACAAAATCATAATCAATAAAATTAGCAGCAGAACCTGAATCCACAAATGCTTCACCGGACCTCTTGAATTGGTTATAAGAAATGGAAATAGGTAACAAGATTTTCTTTCTTACCACCACAGGGGGTACCTTACTTCCAGGAACAGACCTTTTTGAGAGCAGAAGTCTCGGACACTGCTGGAGCCAGTGGTTCATCTCACCGCAGTAAAAACAGGCCCCTCTCAGGCGTCTCTGATCCCTCATAGTAACTCCCAACTGCATAGGCTCCTCCTGGACCTTGATAGGAGACGGGCTCTGAAGAGGAACTTCGGACAACACGACAACTTGAGGGGCAACAGAACGTTCCTTTTGTCTCTCCCTAAACCGTCGGTCAAGTTTGATAACTAAGGTCATAGTCGCCTCTAAGGTGTCAGGAGTAGGATAACTAACTAGTAAATCCTTCAGATGGTCAGACAGTCCCACCCTAAACTGGCTTCTCAAAGCAGGGTCATTCCATTTAGAGGACACACACCATTTTCTGAACTCAGCACAGTAATCCTCAACTGCACGGTTACCCTGCCGAATGTCTCTGAGCTGAGTTTCAGCTACAGCGGCCAAGTCAGGTTCTTCATATAAAAGACCTAGGGCCCGGAAAAAAGCCTCCACAGACAATAGACAAGGGGAGTCAGGTGGCAATGAGAAAGCCCACTCCTGCGGATCACCTTGCAGCAAGGAAATAATTATTCCTACCCGCTGCTGCTCAGAACCCGAGGAGTGTGAGCGTAAACGGAAATATAATTTACAACTTTCCTTAAAGGAATGGAAAGTCCTTCGGTCCCCAGAAAACCGATCGGGCAATTTTACATGGGGTTCAATATTGGGGTTTGGCATGGAGGGAACGACTGCGGGTGCTGTCCGCAGCTGCTCCTGATGTTGGAGTCTCTCGGCCAAATCCTGGATCATCTGAGCCATGTTACTCATCTGGTCCGTGAGTACTCGCAACGGCTCCATAGGTACGGCCTGTGATTCTGTCACGACAGGGAAACAAGGGATAGTGTGCCCTGTCTGAACCCCACCTCTTTCCCTGCCTACTTACAGTAGATGCCCTAGGCGGCAAAACCGTAACTTGGAGACAGTCCCTATGCTGAGTACGTGCACAGGGAAGGGAAGGGAACACAGGGAAAGACGAACACAGACAGAACAAACACAATAGCAGAATAGTCAGCAAGCCAAGTCAAGAACAGGAGGTCACGTCAAATACCGAGGGGAATAGCAAAAGCGTAGTCTAAGTCCGAAGCCAAAATCCAATATACCAATAATCAACAGCAAGGTCCAACACAAAGCACTGATCTCAGAAGACTAATCACAGGCATCTGAGTGAGGCAGTTGCCATCTTTAAATAGCCCGCCCAGGATCATGTGATGTGGCCAGCATCACATGACCTGAGGCGGAGCAAGCTGTCCAAACAATATGTAAAGTAGCCATGTGGTGTGATCAGCACCACATGGCTAAACCCAAACAGAGAATTAACTCATGAAGTGCTGGCTGACAAGACCAGCACTTCAATTCCCTATTGCTCGTCTCTAGGGGGGGAGAGTTCCGGCGATGTCGTGCAGAGGGAGCGCGACGCCGACCTCGCGTGACAATTTTCTTGTGCTTCATAGTAATGAATACATTTCGCACGAAATGGCAGTAAAAGGGCCACCGAGGCCATCTTGATTGAAAATCCTGTGTGAAATAAAAGTGAGATTTTGCATGGGATCCTCAATCAAGATGGTAGTGGCTGCCTCTTCAGGCTCAAATGGATAAGGTGAGTATTTATTATACTTTATATATTTACTTATATTTTATCTACATTTATTTTTTAAACTGATTAACCCCTGAAAGTCTTAATTTTTTTAAATCACAGATGTCGTGATCTGCGATGATCGCTGCATCTAAGGGGTTTAATGACGGGAGGCTATGCAATCGCTGTTCCCCGTCATTGTACCCTTTAAAAAAAATATGCTTTGTGACAAAGTAATTAGACACAAAGCAAATCTCTTAGTGAAATTTGGCAAACCTGCCAAATGGAAGTTTTGGAAACTTCGCTCATCTCTAGTCCTAGAGGGTAGACCCCACTAATGATGCAGTGATTGCATATTTTTTTTCTTTTAAAATAATTGTTTATTAACAGTTTTACAATAAAAAGGCAATAGAAATACAACCATTGTTGGTGACATATGCAGAATGACCAGTAATGGAGGATTTCATTGAGAGTTGTAGACAGTATCTACAAAACTTTCTGTGACTGAGAGCTAAAGTTCACTTCATTAAATATTCAGCTGTTTTTCAGTGTTTCAGCCATAGGTATATTTTATAAATAAGGCAAATTTCTGGTAATATTGTTAATGATGAATTATATTTAGTATTATATTCCATATGCTCAATGAAATACATATTAGGTATAAAATTTGGTATACCTTATTTTTCAGACTATAAGACTTTTAGAAAGAAAAAATCTTTCTAAAAAGTTCCTGTGCATTATAGTATGCAGTCAGGGTGGTCCAGCAGTGTCAACCCCCCGACTGCCTCCCTAATGACTCACGCTCCCTCTACTTTCTACTGCCATGCTTGCATAATAACTGAACATGTTACATGCTCTCCACATATCAAGCATTCCTCAGGCCAGTACTTCCTGCCCCTCTAACAATGGAAGGTGGACGTGTAACCTCTCATCACCATCGCTACTTCCTGTGTATGAGTGTACAATGTGCTCCACTGAGGCTTATTCTTCTTCCTTCCTGGTGAGTAACATGGGTGTCCGGGCATTCTTTGCGTGACTCAGCCTCAAGTATCCCTAACCCATCCATTAGCGTGCATTTCATGGAGGAGAAAGTGAGTAATGAGGCAGGATATGAGGCATTGTGTGAGGGTACAATCCCTTGTATATCCCTTATACATGGCTGCTGCACCATGCTGCCTGATTATTGTACAGAGCCGTATCTGAAGTGTTGGCAGTAAATACACAGAATTCAGTCCTTGCGGACCCTCAATGCATAGGTGACCCATAACTGACCACACGTACATAACTGACTTCCCAAGTTTATTTAGCTATACACATACGTTATTTCAGTGGTGAGTATGGCAGTGTTCACATCTCCATTGGAGGCTTCACTGCAGATTCCAGTAAAGACAACTAAGGCTGCCTTCACATTTCATGTACACCAGACTGACATGTGCTTCAGCTGTGTAGGAGAGCTTTGTCATGGGGTTTATGCAACATGCTGTTTGTGTATGTTAGCTGTGTAGCAGAGCTGTGTTTGTCAGATGTGTATGCAGCAGTGCTGTGTGTATAATTTACTGACATTGGCCCCTCCACTTCATTAAAATACTGCATATTGTATATACTTTTTATACATATCACTATGATTACATACTTTTTACTGAATCTATATGCATATGAGTGACTACCAGACTACTGTATATGCACTCTACATAAATATCTGCATCCTGGATAAACACGTCTATGTGTACATGCACAATATATAGCTCCATGGATTCTAGAAAAACATATGCCCATGACATAGTCAAAATTAAAATTACCTAAAATTACCTGGCCTACATTAAGTAATTATCAACCATAGAATGGAACTTTTAACTTTTTTTTAATCCTTAATGTCTGATGTGACAATCATTTATCTTATCAAAGGCTAATAGGACATAAATACAATTCATTAAAAATAATTTTAAAAAATAGTCATTGCCAGAGTGTAAATAGCTATAAATGCAAGAACTGACTACTTGTAATAGGCACAATTTGCAAACAAAGCATACAAGCCAGCACTGTAACGCTCTGCAGCCAATTGTTCATAATAGTCTCAGAATTATCTGAATAGGCAGAAAGCCATGAGATGAGTGGGGAACAGGTGCCTTGGGGTCATAAATCATAATAAAGAGCTCGACAAGATGACAGAGACTAACAAGGTAATTATAACTTAAACAGTGTAACGTGTAAAGAATTAACCACACTTTCACTTAGATGTTCAGATTTTAATGTTAATGCAAATATAATTCAAGAACTGGCACGTTATGCTTTTACTACCTGTAAACTGTTCCCAACTGTTCGTATGTAGTCTGCATCTGTAGCTTTGCATATCTGAATTTTATTTATTTTTTCCATGCTTTTAATCCATTTATTTGCTTGTCCTTGAGGATCGATTATAAGAGGCCACCGTTGAGCTGACATAACAATAATGGCATTTTCTAAGGAAAAACTGAAAAAGAATAGATGCATGTATGTAGAGATGAGCGAATCTATTCCCGCTTCGTAGATTTGATACGAATCTTGGAAATTTTTTACACCGAAGCAAATCCGAATATTTTCAGATTCGCTTCGGAAGATTCGTCTAAAATCTTTGTACGCTAACGCTACATACGCATTATATCATTTGTACGCTAATACTACGCATCTAAGAATTTGTACGCTAATGCATACATACTCAGTTAAGTAGCGTACTTTTACTGTATATTCGTTCTTTGTGCGAGCCTAGACAATAATATGCTAAAGCTTTGTACGCACTTTGTATGCTCAGGCGTAAGTATTCAAGGGAATGTTCGCAGAACACGACAGAATAACGAATGATTTGTACGCAGCTTCGACCGAATAGCTTCGTATTCATACGAATCTTTTAAAAAATTCGACAAACATTCGGCGAAGCGAATTTTGGATGATTCGCTCATGTCTACATGTAAGTTATTAAATATTGGTTTATTTAGAGCTATCTTCTTGTGTATTAATGTCCATATATACAGTGTAGAGACACTAACAGAAAGAGTCCTGTCCATCTAGGCTCGCAATTTGTATTTAAATGGGGTTAGCCCACAAAAGCAAGGAACAGGAAATGTCAAATAAAGCATTATTGCAATATACATGTAGTAAACATTATTTTTTATTTACATAACATTTTCCTCTCCGGTAGCGCTCCTTGTGTTAATTCTTCTGGTCTACCTTCTCCTGCATTCAGTGGTAGACCAATGTGCTCAGTAACTTCTCTGCTTCCTTCCAATACCCTTAATTTTTGTGTAATGGAGTGGCCAAGACACCTTTCATTTGTTTGTTCATTCATTCCTACTTCTAAATTCAGAGACATATGCAGCTATATATCTCTCTGGACAGTGGAGAAGGAAATTGCGGGGGGCATTACATACCATATGTATTTCTGGGACCATATGTGAGGAACTATTTTCTATGCTAGGAAGGAAAGATTAACAAGATCTAACTGCAGTATATCCTGGGAGATGTAGCTGCTTGATAAGCTACTTGCCATCCATAGTTGGAAGAAAGTCCACCAAAAAATGTGAGTATAGCAGTTTTAGATTTATGGGATAACCCCCTTTAACAATGGGTACTAGCTACTAGAATTGTGGAAAAGAGATAAATGTCAAAAAGATAAGGATATCAAACTGTGGGGAAGACAGAGAATAACCAGCAACCAGTAAATAGCACATTTAGCCCATGTTATAGGATACAAAATAATACACCTACTTATCCTTTGGAAGACCATGGACTTGCCATTCCATTATTTTTACAGGATCTCCCAAGGTGCCCAAAAGTCCAAATCCATCTGAGATTGGGATATTTTTGACTTGACACATATTGAACCAACATTTAAAAATTTCCTTAAGGCCAAAAAAAATAATATTATTAAGAGATAAGAAAACAGTGATATTCTAATAAATATTATTTTAGTAGAAAAGTTAACATTTTCAGAATTGCACAAGCAATTCAGATATTTATTTCAAAGAAAATACAGTATATCCTTAAAGGCTATGGACACTTTTGGAGCCATCTTTTAATTTATAAATCACATATTTGGGACCAGAAAATTGTTTAGTAATTGTGTCTTTTTAAGAATTTAACTTTGTCTTTTGTAGTTTCACAGTGCATAGAAAGCTGCAGAAAGCCATTTGATGATAAATCCAACTGACTTGACTGTCTGACAGTTTGTTGCCCAGCTCATCTCCCTCCTTGTCTTAACGATCTTCTAAGATTGTTTATGACCAAATCAAAGTTGAATTTTAATTTACTTAGCCTAGAAGATATTGAGAAAAGAAGAGAGAAGGGATGGAGACTGAGCTGTTAGGCAGCCTGTTCTACAGTTTTCACAGTGAACAGCACTCTGTACCTTGCTATGTAGACTAATTCATAGAAGCTGCAGAACCCTGAAGAAGCAAATCAGCCAAGTATATATCAGAACACAGGAAAGATGAAGGAGTATGACATGACTCTAGGTGATGTGTGCATACCAGTAGGTATTTCATTTGTTTATACAATTAATGATATCTAATATCTAAGACCTATAGCCAACGTAATCACATTTTTCACCTCAAGTATCTCATAAATTTCAAAGATATTATGTGGCTGTAAATTTTTTTGGGACATGCAATATTTAGAAAAATGCCATTCATCCTACTGTGATATGTTTGATATTTGTTAATAGAATTGCTATTCACCAATATAATGAGCAGCATTTTATGGTTCTTTACATTACATTGTTAAGATAGCACTTAAGTAGTAGCTAAGTAGGCAGCACTCTGAGGCCTCTGAGACAACTGCATTGAAAATGGTCTTCTAGAGAGGT
>ONZH01000001.1:0-118692 GCA_900303285.1 Rhinella marina | reverse complement strand
CGCATGTTCATGCAATGTGCGTTCACAACACAGCAGTTACCTCAGAGCGGGTTTGAACAAGAGCAAGCCTGCCACCACTACTATATGGCCACGGTGGCCATAACTAGTGGCAATGGCCTGACTGATGTGTGCGGGACAATAGAAATAAAATAGGCAAATCTTCTAAACCATACATATTATATAAATACATTCTATTAGTAATAATATTGGTATGGCTATATCTAACTATACAAACTACATTTGTGAGATGGGAATACCCCTTTAACCTGTGATATCTTAAAAACGACAAATCCGATCGACTCCAAAAATACATAGCACACCTGTCACCATGAAGGGCTTCGAAACGCACTTTGAACGGAGTCTGTAGCCAAGCAGTTCGGGCTATATTAATTGCAGAAATTCGGAAGAAGAATAAGAATAAAGAATTCTGATTACAATATATGTGCTTTTCAAGCACTATAATTATACTGTTACGTAGCTTGCAAAAAAGACACATTGAAGATCCATCAAGTACAACTTCTCAGAAGGGTTGTCTCATGAGAACAACTCATTTCCCTGTGACCTGTTAATACAAAGCTGCTAACAAAATAGACCCAGCCTGTCTATGACATGCTCAGCCAATCTCTCAGAGGCAGATGTATTGCAGAGTTGAATGGACGGACCCCCAGAGCGTTTAGCTTGGGGGACACATGGGGGCACAATCACCTCATATATTAGGTAGTTGTCTTTTCCTTCCTTTTTTCACGCCCTTTTTATTTTTCAGAAAATACCTGAATTGTGGCTGAGGTGATGTGGTGACTGGTTTGTTCCAGTTTAGCTGTTATTGCTGGGCACTTGTGGATCCATCACTGATTGGTTGCTGGTGGTTGCTGGGGGAAAAATCCAGCTCTGGGATTTGTTGTGAAGCTTTGTGGCGGGAAGTCTGTCCCTTTATAAGGCTACTTTCACACCAGCGTTAGGACGGATCGGTTTGTGAGATCCGTGCAGGCGCTCACAAACAGATCCGTTCCTATAATGCATTCGTTTGCATCCGTTCAGAACGGATCCGCTTTGCCTATCTTTTACATAGCAAAACTGATCCATTCTGATCTCCATTGAAAGTTACATAGGGAACGGATCCGTTTGCTATTGTACATTAGCAAACGGAACCGCTCCCATTGACTTGACTCGGTCAAGTGGAATGGAGGCGGAACGGAGGCAAACTGATGCATTCTGAACGGATCCTCATCCATTCAGAATGCATTAGGGGCAAACGGATCAGTTCAGGACCGTTTGTGAGACCCTGGAACGGATCTCACAAACGGATCCTGCTGACGCTAGTGTGAAAGTAGCCTAATGCAAGTTTTCCAGAGGATCAGGGCCAGTTTGAGGAAGAAGAGAAGCATCACCCCTGTCCCCCCCTTTTTTAAATTGTTAACTTAAAAATGTTCCTGTCGCTTTGCTGCCTAAGGCTACTTTCACACCAGTTGCTTCCGTCATGATAATACAACCGTCATGCATCCATAATGCATCCGTTCTAAAAGGATCCGGTTGTATTATCTTTTAAATAGCCATTGAACTCCACTGAAAGTCAATGGGGGACAGATCCGTTTTCTATTATATCTGAGAAAACGGATCCATCCCCATTGACTTAGGCCTCATGCACACGAACGTGTGCCGGCCGTGCCCGTGCTGCGGGCCGCAAACTGCGGTCCGCAATGCACGGGCACTGACCGTGAGGCCACCGCATGCGGATCGTGGACCCATTCACTTGAATGGGGTCCGCAATCCGCATCTGAGGGTCCGCACCGCAAAAAAGTGGTGCTTGCGCTACTATTTTGCGGTGCGGAGGCACGGCCAGAAACACCACGGAAGCACACCGTAGTGCTTCCGTGGTGTTCCGATCCGTGCCTCCGCTCCTCATCTCCCGGATCGCGGACTCATTGAAGTGAATGGGTCCGCGATCCGTGATGCGGGCCGCACACGGCGGGTGCCCGTTTATTGCGGACCCGCCGTATGTGGCCCGCAGCACGGGCACAGCCGGCACACGTTCGTGTGCATGAGGCCTTAAATTGTGAGTCATGATGGATCAGTTTGGATCAGTTTCTTCATGCGGACAACAAAACGCAGCAAACAGCATTTTAGTGTCCGCCTCCAAAACGGAATGCTGACTGAACTGAAGCAAACTGAAGCAAAACTGATGCATTGTGAATGGATCCTTTTCCATTCAGAATGCATTAGGACAAAACTGATCAGTTTTGGACCATTTATGAGAGCCTGTGACGGATCTCACAAACGGATCCTTACAATGCAAGTGTGAAAGTAGCCTTAGTGGGGCAGAATCACACAGTGTAGCTGGGTGGATGTAGTTCTCATTAATGAAATATAGTTATCGGTTTATTTAATTACTTACTTAGTGTTGAATTAATTATCTTAATGTAATTATTTATGGAAATGTATTGTGGTGTTTTATTTATATAAAGGGGTTCTGCAGTTGTTTAAAACTGATGATCTATCCTCTGGATAGATCATCAGCATCTGATCGGCGGGGGTCAGACACCCGGGACCCCTGGCGATCAGCTGTTTGAGAAGGCAGCGGCGCTCCTGGAGCGCCGCGGCCTTCTCTGTGTTTTCCTCAGGCCCAGTGATGTCACGACTAGTATCACTGGCCTGGGCAGGGCTAAGCTCTGTTCACATGAATGCTGTTCGGCAGGGGTCCCGGGTGTCGGACCCCCGCCGATCAGATGCTGATGATCCATCCAGAGGATAGATCATCAGTTTTAAACAACTGCAGAACCCCTTTAAGGTAACCCATAATAAAGTATCGCGGCCATTTTCATCCAATTCAAATTGTAGTGTCTTTATTTATTACTAGCTCGAGGACCCGGCTTCGCCCGGGTATATTTAATTTATTTAATTTACTGTTTTTGTGTGTCTCGCTAAAAGATATCGAGAGTGACCTCTATAGTGCCCGCCCCTTTAACAGTGACCTCTACAGTGGCCCGCCCCTTTAACAGTGACCTCAACAGCAGCCCACCCCTTTAACAGTGACCTCTACAGCAGCCCTCCCCTTTAACAGTGACCTCTACAACAGTCCGCCCCTTTTAATAGTGACCTCTACAGCTGCCCACCCCTTTAACAGTGACCTCTACAGCTGCCTGCCCCTTTAACAGTGACCTCTACAGCTGCCCGCCCCTTTAACAGTGACCTCTACAGCAGCCCGCCCCTTTAACAGTGACCTCTACAGCAGACCGCCCCCTTAACTGTGACCTCCACAGCAGCTAGAGTGGCCACTGTCTTCACCCCAGAAAGCCAGACCTCACCGGCCATTCCCCCAAACGTGAAACAACACCCCCAGTTCCCATGAAGACACACCACTAAACATGAGGCCACGCACCCTGGCTCCATGAAGACACGGTGGAGAAGCTGTCTGAGTGTGAGCTACTGAAAGGGTGGACATCCGTGTGTTTGTCCAGGCACTGCGTCGGATGGAGAACAGGTAGCCAGAAAACTGGACTATCCAGCCTAAAGCCAGACATCTGGCCACCCTAACATCATCCTGCCCCTAGGGTGGCCAGAGGTCTTGTTTTAGGCTGGACAGTCTAGCTTTCAGACTCCCTGTCCTCTGTCATGCGCAGGGCCTGGATGGACACAGGGATGTCCT
Organism: Rhinella marina; assembly: GCA_900303285.1. NCBI lineage: Eukaryota > Metazoa > Chordata > Amphibia > Anura > Bufonidae > Rhinella > Rhinella marina. The sequence goes on along the minus strand of ONZH01000001.1, from coordinate 115,049 downwards.
TTTAAACACCTCACTCTCAGCAGCACTGTGCAGTCTGAGCATGAGCTGCAGGGAAAAAGTCACCCTCCCCCCACCCCTGCAGCTGAAAGAAGGTGATTTTTACCTATATTTTTAATCCCGATCAAATGCGGCATGGAGGGGGCGCGGCCTGACTAAGTCAGGGGCGTGACTTAGTGGGATCTGGGGGTGGGGCTTTTAAGTCCTTCTTTTGACGGTGGCCTGAATTACAGGTCGATGCCATAGTAATTTAGGAGGAAGGTGGGTAGCAGTGGAAGAATACATCTTTTATTACTACTGAACAGTAAATATGTGAAATTTACATTATATGAGGTAATCATTGATGATGAATTAGTCTAAAACATAAGTTATATCTATGGTAACCGAAATACCCCTTTACCATTGTCATCCACAGTGCTCTGCCTCTTTAATGCAGACCTACAGCAGTGAACTGGCTAGGTTGTCATAGAAACCTGGTGTGTGGAGACTGCCTGCAAGCTTCTATTGGCTGATAAGGGTCATGTGACCAGGCTACTATTGGCTAATGCATTTTTTGGGAATATCTCAGGAACGGTACGTCCTGGAGAGCTGAAAACTGTTCTAAAACCTTCCCGGACACTTGATGTACATGTGGGCCATGTGATTGTAGCTGCAGCGGTGCGGATTCCTTTAGTGGACATACACACACACACACATACACTCAGCTTTATATATTAGATATTATAAGTAGAGATGAGTGAGCATGCTTGTCCGAGCTTGGTGCTCGTTCGAGTATTACGGTACTCGTAAGTGCTCGCTGCTCGGACGAGTATCTCGCCATGCTCGAGGAAATGGCATCTCCCGCATTTTTAATTTTTGGCGCCTATAAACTCAGCCAATCACAAGCCAGGAGACTCTGCGGTACACCCAGCATCACGTGGAGCCCTTACATGTCGATAGCAGGGGTTGGCTGGCCTGATCAGGTGACCCTGGAATATAATAGTGACTGCCCGCGGTGCTTGGCTCAGATGCTGTCTGGATGTCGTTGGGGACAGATCTGCTGCGTTTCAGGGAGAGTGTTAGGGCCAGAATTTAGTTCTCTGTTAGGCAGGAGTGATCTCAAAAGAACCCAACAGCCCTTCTAAGGGCTACAAGACATTTTTTTTGTCTCCTGGCTGGGCTGGCTGGCACTAGTAGTGCAGCTATCGCCATATATAACCCTTTTTTTTTATTGTTTTATCTCAGTGAAAAAAATCCATTTCATACAGCTGTGTGGAACCTTTCTGTGTGTCACAGTTCAGCTGTCCAGTCACCACAAACCACAATCCGTATTTTCTGTCCAGGTGACCTATACTGTACGTCACGTAATTAAAAAAGGTCTTTTGCTCTCACTTATACAGCTACATTACAAAAATCTGAGTGCAACATTTTTCTGGGTTGCAGTCAAAATAGCCACAGTCAGCAGGGGCTGAGTTTGCTCTCTGATATTTTCTGCACGTCACGTTAAAAAAAAAAATATATATATATATTAGAAACAAATAAAAAAAATAAAAAATAAAAAAAAATTGTTTTTTTGTTGTTTTATCTCAGTGATACAAATCCATTTCATACAGCTGTGTGGAACCATTCTGTGTGTCACAGTTCAGTAGTTCAGTCACCACAAAGCACAATCCGTATTTTCTGTCCAGGTGACACATTCTGTACGTCACGTAATTAAAAAAGGTCTTTTGCTCTCACTTATACAGCTACATTACAAAAATCTCTGTGCGACATTTATCTGGGTTGCAATTAAGCAGACCAAGTCTGCCTAATCTAATAGTTTCAGTGTAATTGCTCCATACTGCACGGTACGTAATAACATACGTAATTTTGCTCTAACTTATCCACCTATATATTTTCTTTTTCAGATTGAGCAAGTTTGTGGGTTTCAGTACAGCAGGCCCACTTTTTTTTTGTACATATAATACACTTATATACAGAAAATGTTGAACCCCAGGGCTAAGGGTCGAGGACGAGGGCGTGGGCGTGGGCATTCAATTACTGCAGGGGGCAGAGGCTGTGGTCCTGGGCAGGGTGAGACAGTAAATGCTGATGAGAGAGCAGGGGAACGCCGCAGAGCTACACTCCCTAGCTTCATGTCTCAACTTACAGGGACACGTGGTAGAGGACTGTTGAAACCACAACAGTGCAAACAGGTGATGTCGTGGATTGCGGACAATGCTTCAAGTAATTTGTCCACCAGTCAGTCTTCCACGCAGTCCCCCCACGTTACCCAAGGGAGCACTCCTCTGGCTCCTCCACCTCAACCTCCTTCCCCCCAGTCTGCCCCCTCCCAGGAAAACTTGGAATGCGATCCGGCATACTCTGAGGAACTGTTTTCTGGACCCTTCCCAGAGTCACAAATCACTTCTCAGGTTGCTGCTGACCTCTTTCTCAATGCCCAAGTTTTCCAACTGTCGCAGTCTGTGGGTGATGATGATGATGACATTGTTGACTTAGTGGAAGAAGTGTGTAAAGAGGTGTCGGACGATGAGGAGACACGGTTGTCAGACAGTGGTGAAGTTGTTGTCAGGGCAGGAAGTCCGAGGGGGCAGCAGACTGAGGAATCGGAGGATGACGAGGTGACTGACCCAAGCTGGGTTGATAAGCCGAGTGAAGACAATGCTTCTGAGGCGGAGGCGAGTGCTGCACCAGAACAGGTTGGAAGAGGCAGTGGTGTGGCCAGAGGGAGAAGCAGGGCCAGAGCTGGTGCATCAGCAGCAACTGTTTCACGTAGTGAAGCTCCCGTGGCGAGGCCTAGATGTTCGCAAGTCTGGAGGTTCTTTAAAGAAATTGAGGATGACCGACGGACTGTGGTGTGCAACCTGTGCCACACCAGGATCAGCAGGGGTGCCACCACTACTAGCCTAACCACCACCAGCATGTGCAGGCATATGAGTGCTAAACACCCCACTCAATGGAACCAAGGCCGTTCACCTCCTGCGGGTCCCACCACTGCTCCTTCCCCTGTGTCACTCGCTGCCTCTGCTAGTCAACCCCCTGCCCAGGACCCCGGCATGAGCGCCTCCCGCCGGAAAACCACACCTTCGCCTCCACGATCCATCACAGCGTCCAGCAATGTGTCCCAGCGCAACGTTCAGCTGTCTTTACAGACGATGCTGGAGCGCAAGAGGAAATACAGTTCCACCCACCCACATGCCCAAGCCCTCAACGTCCACATCTCCAAATTGCTGAGCCTGGAGATGCTGCCCTATAGGCTGGTAGAGACCGAGGCCTTTCGCACTCTCATGGCTGCCCCTCGGCATTCGGTCCCCAGCCGACACTATTTTTCCCGATGTGCCGTCCCATCCCTACACCAGCAATTGTCACAGAACATCATCCGTGCCCTGACCAACGCTGTTTCTGAGAAGGTCCACCTAACCACGGACACGTGGACAAGTGCTGCCGGGCAGGGACACTATATATCACTGACGGCACATTGGGTTAACTTGGTGGAGGCTGGGACTGAGTCTGACCCTGGGGTCGCTCATGTACTGCCCACACCGAGGATTGCGGGGACTATGCCTTCTCCTCCGACCCCTCCTCCACCTCCTCCTCCAAATTACCATCCGTGGGCACGGCGCCTTCAGTCAGTAGCTCTAGGCGCAGCAGCAGTGCCGTGGGTAAGCGCCAGCAGGCGGTGCTCAAACTGCTGAGCTTAGGTGACAAAAGGCACACCAAGAGCTGTTACAAGGCATCACGGCGCAAACCGATCTGTGGCTGGCACCGCTGGACCTCAAGCCAGGCATGGTTGTGTGTGACAACGGGCGTAACCTGGTGGCGGCTCTGCAACTCGGCAGACTGACACATGTGCCATGCCTGGCCCACGTGTTCAATCTAATAGTTCAGAGGTTCCTCAAGACATACCCCAATCTGTCTGATTTGCTCACCAAGGTGCGCCGCATCTGTGCGCATTTCCGCAAGTCGACCACAGATGCTGCCACTCTCAGGGCAGCGCAGCGCCGCCTACAACTGCCCGCTCACCGACTGTTGTGAAACGTGCCCACAAGATGGAATTCAACATTAAACATGTTATCCAGAGTTTACCAGCAGCGCAGAGCGATTGTAGACTGCCAGATGTCAACTTCCACCAGAACTGGTAGTCAGGTCAGTCAGATTCCTCAAGTCTACAATGAGGAGTGGACGTGGATGTCTGATATCTGCCAGGTGTTGAGCAACTTTGAGGAGTCAACACAGATGGTCACCGGCGATGCCGCCATTATCAGCCTCACCATCCCGCTGCTTTGCCTGTTGAAAAACTCACTGCTCAGCATGAAGTCGGATGCTTTGCGCTTGTCACAAGAGATGGTGGAGGAAGATACGTCGCGTGATAGCCAGAGCACCCTCCGGTCTGTTTCTCAGCGCGTATCGGAGGAGGGGGATGAGGATGAGGAGGAAGAGGAGGAGAATGTCGGCGAGACAGAAGAGGGTACCAGTGCTCAGTCCTACTTAACTCTTGAGCGTGTATGGGCTGAAGAGGAGGAGGAGGAGGAAATGGAGAGTCAGGCCAGTGAGGAGAGGGAATTCTTGCGTGTTGGGACTCTGGCGCACATGGCAGACTTAATGTTAAGCTGCCTATCTCGTGACCCTCGCGTTAGAAGCATTTTTTCAAACACCGATTACTGGGTGTTCACTCTCCTGGACCCACAGTACAAGCAGAACCTTTCCACTCTCATCCCTGTAGAGGAAAGGAGTATGAGAGTCAATCAATATCAACAGGCCCTGGTGCACAAGCTGAAACAATCCTTCCCATCTGACGCCACTAGCGGCAGAGGGCGTGGTTCTGTGGGCCAAGTAGCGGGGGAGAGGAGGCGAGCAGGCAGCTTGTCCAGCACTTGCAGGGGAACGCTCTTCAAGGCCTTTGCCAGTTTTGTGTCACCCCAGCAAGACACTGTCACCTGTCCCCAGTCTAGGCAGAGTAGGGGGTAGCTGTACAGAAAGATGGTGAGGGAGTACCTAGCTGACCATACCAACGTCCGGACCGATCACTCTGCTCCATACAACTACTGGGTTTCAAAGCTGGACACGTGGCCTGAACTGGCGCTGTACGCCTTGGAGGTGCTGGCCTGCCCTGCCGCTAGCGTGCTGTCAGAGCGGGTATTCAGTGCAGCTGGTGGCGTCATCACCGATAAGCGTACACACCTGTCAACTGACAGCGCTGACAGGCTGACGCTTATTAAAATGAACAAAGCCTGGATTTCACCGGAATTCAAATCTCCTCCGGGGGAAAGCAGCTAAAGATTATCATTACTTATGTATCCGATTCCTCTTCTCTACTCCTCCTACTGTTCCTCCTCCTTGTCGTCTTTGCCTAACGCTGACCCAAAAAACGCCATTTTTTAGAGGTCCAACTAGCACTCTTTTACCACAATTTTTCCGGAGGTCCACCTACAGGCCCTCTCTCTAAACAATTTTTCCGGAGGGCCCCCTACAGGCCCTCTCTCCAAACAATTTTTCTGGAGGTCCACCTACAGGCCCTCTCTCTAAACAATTTTTCTTTGCACCTAGTTGGGTGCTTCCCTAACATGTGATGGGCATGTGCCTCGCCTTTCTCCGTCTGGATGAGCACAATTGCCATGAGGGTAACCACCAGGCTGTTGCCTGAGAATTTGGGGTAATTGTAGGATTAGGCAGCCTCAGAGGCATACATGCATGCTTCCCCTGCTATTTCCTGTCCATTTCCATGGTGTTTCCATAATTTTCTTATGTTTCCAGGTTTTCACCCAGCCTTCCCTAGGCAGAGCCTTGGTCCCCTGCAAAAATGCTCGAGTCTCCCATTGACTTCAATGGGGTTCGTTACTCGAAACGAGCACCCGAGCATCAGGAAAAGTTTGTCTCGAATAACAAGCACCCGAGCATTTTAGTGCTCGCTTATCTGTAATTATAAGTAGTGTTTAAACCAGGCACCCTCGATTGGAAGAGGGGAGGGTGTCTGGTTAATAGAAAAAGGTCAGAATCGCGACTTCTCCTCTTTTACTCCTTTCACTCGTAAAAGTATGCTAATTAACTGAATTTGTACGAATTAGCGTACAAATCAATATTACAGTGCGGGGAAGAGACTCGAGCATTGTGCTCGAGTACACTCGGTGTTCGGCCGAACACCGAGCGGACCCGAGCGTAGGCATGCTCGGCCAAATAGCGAGTTCGGCCGAGTATGCTTGCTCAACACTAATTATAAGTATAAGATGTTACGCAAGGGTGAAATGTGCCTCCATAAACTGCACAAGGGTCCAAAGGTTGAAGGGGTCTACTCTGGCCACCATAAGTTTGGTTCCTCCCTGGATGACTCAGCTCATGTGTGCATTAGACCATCTGCCTTGATTGGGTATTATGTAACTGCCCACTTTTCAGAGTTGGAAGCTGATAGTGATTTTTACTGCTACGCTAAAATTCATATATACCCATTATTATAAAGGGTAGATGTACTGTCAGTATATAATGAATAATAAAACTGTTCCAAAAACGATCTATTATAAAAGGCATGAGGTAGATGGCAAACATATGAGTACATGGAAAGCAGATCCAAAAACCTGGCAACTTCAGCATATGGTGCTTTCACTGTAACAACAGTTTTTAGAAACAGGCATATAAATGAGGAAATTATAATATTTGAGTCTGAATAGACAGCGAGCCATAAATCCAACAGGAATGTTAAAAAATGATGCATGGCAGAATGGAAGCTTTGGTGGCATTATAAATGTGGTCATTGACCGGTGGAAGCAGTGTGAGAAACTTGTAAAATGGGTGTATTTGCCTTTGATTTGTTAACTATACCTGCAAAATTGTGAGGCAACCATGGAAATACATATTGGATTACTTGGACCTTCAAATCTCCACTTGTAAGAGTGTCGGGTCTGATCTGGGGTCTGTATTTATTTTAGAGTCCTGTCTTGTAGTCTGTATTTAGGGGTCCTGGTCTGGATTGTAAGACATATCTCAAACATGAATAGCAATATAAAAAAAATTAAAAATCACTCTCTTTTTTAATCTCCCTCTGTTCCAACAGTCATGGTGGACCTTGTTAGACTGTAAGTGACCTTTTTTGCAGGATAGTGATGTAAAAATGTATCAACCATCTGTATGCTACTAAATGTATGTATCACACCATGATTTCCTATACTATTTGCATACTACACTATCCTGAGAGTATTAGACATAGAATGTACACAGCCTGACTCTATCATTACTATTTGGAGTCAAAGGGGCAATATGACTGCTGTGGATAGCACCGAGAGAGGCATTGCTACAGTATGGGGCCTAATGAGGGCAATAGTACTGTGTGGAGCACAAAGGAGAGCACTTTACTGTGTGGAGCACCAATTAAGCACTTTTACCATGTGAAGTATTGCGGTAAGTAGAGTGTTTTTTTTTTTAGAGGGTGGAGAGTAGGTAGATTGAGTGCTCGAAAAACAAGGATCTGAAGAGTTCTAGACTAAAAACTCTACACAGATGTATTATGACTAGAGGAAATTGTCATGGCAAACTGGGCTGGTTAAAGAAGATAATGGAAAATGAACATCTCCAGTCAGAGAAGACACCACTTGAAGGCCAAAACCTTTCATGCCGATGTCCCTAAATAGAATATTTTTATAATGTTTAATCTCTTTTTAAAGAAGAGCATGTTTTGGAGGGAAAAGCCAGATGTTACAAAGAAAGAAAAAAAAAGGGGGGGATTTTAGTCAGCACATCCCAGTGCGCAGGTGCACGTTGCTATGGCTAAATGCACAAGGAAAGGAAAATACATACAATGCAACGGCACACTGCCAACCAGATAAAACACAAAATGCCATAGTAATATGAGGTATTCTTAAGCTAATGCTATGCTTGTTTAGTAAATTAGAGATTCTTGGCAAATATATTTTGTACAAAATTATCTGAGCCCGTCCACCAAATCGTCAAGGTGATCTCTGTAGGACGGGAACCTAACACTATTTCCTACCTGTTATGTGCCAACCTTGGCTTCCGTATAATCAGGGAGTGTTGGTTCCACATGCATGCTGGATCCCCTCTGCCTTTTGCCATTTCTGGTGCTTCAAAGGCCTCCACTAGTTCAGGGATGCAGGTACCAACATGCATGCCGAGTCCACTCGGCTTTATAGTTTCACTAATTAAAATCAGCCTATGGGGCAGACGGGCTGGTCAGGAATGCATGACCAAATGGAGTAGCCACACCTCCAGTACAAACTTACAAAGAAAAAAAAAAATCAGCCTATTGGGCAGACGTGCATGACCAAATGGAGTAGCCACACCTCCAGTACAAACTTGTAATGCTATGCTTAGCTTCAGATGTTGTTTACCACCAAAACCAGACAGACTGACCTTTTGTAGGTCTGGTTTTAGCTATGTTGTTATGTCTGGAAACTTGTTTTTGTTTGGGAAAACTGCTGTGTCATTGCCATTGAGTATGATTAAAGCTCTAATGTAAGTCTATGACAGATGGGAGTGGTAACTTTGTATCTGTTTATGCTGAGTTTCTCCACTCTACTCCTCCCACTAGCAGGTTCCAGTTCAGCCAGAAACTTTATATAAGGAGAGCAGTCAGAGCCCCTAGTGTTCTGCAGTTGATGTTACCACGTGATCATGCTGGGAGCATGTGCTAACCATGTGATCATGTGGTCACTGCGCTCCCAGCACTAGCAAATGGATGAGGTGAGTGATTTATTATTATAACTGGCCGTTAAAAAACATTTGCTCATCTCTGGTCTCAATTCTAAGCATCAGTGCTCATCACATGGTCAATAACATCTCTATATCAAAGCATATTGAAAGCAACATCAAGCTGTCTGGGTGTTTTTCAGTGGCTGGGAGAAAGAGACTGGTCAGGGTTGAGATACTCTTAATGAAAACCTGATCTAGAGTGCCCTGGACTTCAGGTTGGGCCGAAGGTTTACCTTCCAAGAAGACAGTGACCCTAAGCACACAGCCAAGACAACACAGGGAGTGGATTATAGTCAATTGTTTAAATGTCCTTGAGTAGCCAAGCCAGATCCCTGACTTGAACCTAGTTGATCATTTCTGGAGAGACCTAAAAATGGCTGTCCATCAATGGTCCCCATCCAACCTGACAGGGCTTGAGAGAATTTGGAGAAAAGAATGGCAGAAAATCATCAAATCCAGGTGTGAAAACCTTTTGACATCATACCCAAGAAGACTGGAGGCTATAAATGCTGCCAAAGGTGCTTGAGCTAAGTACTGAGTAAGGGGTCTGACTCTGAAAGCTTTCGTCAATGCAATATTTTACTTATTCCTTTTCAATAAATTAGCAAAAATGTCAAAAATTCTGCTTTCACTTTCTCATAATGGAGTATTGAGTACAGAATGATGGGGAAAAAAAGCTTGAATCTATTTTTATTTTATTTTAGTACAAAGCCATATTATAACAAAATTTGAAAAAGTTAAGGGGTCTTTCTGAATGTATTGTATTTGAAGTCAATTTATGTTGATTCTGTATTGACACACCAAATTTATCAAACAGTGTATATTGTTTGTTATATTTGTCAAATCTTTCAACCTAACACTTTTTCTAAAAAATTGCTACTTCAGTTTGTAAACCACCCCTAACCAGAGTGACTTTGTGACTTTTTAAAAAGTCGCAGTAATAAAGCTGGAGTGAAATTAATTAACGTAACTAACAACATCCACTTTCCCGCTCACTTTTCAAAACTGGAATGAGTGGTATAAAAATGCAAAAAGTCACAAATTTTGCAAAAGCCCTATTTATAAAGCCAGCATTCTGGATTACATGCCTTGATAAATGTTTTTCACTCCACATCACCATTAGTCAGTTTCCTTACATCTGGTATAGCCAGTCTTCTTAATCTCCGGTAGATAGATGTATAGTACCCTAATAACTTCTCAATCAATGTCTTTCTCTCTCTGACAGCCATAAATATAGTCCCCAGTAAAATCCTCTGCAGAAAGATAAAAAGCATGGAGTCTGGAGCAGAGCAAAGAAATAATACTGTCTTGCTCACATGTCAGTTCTCAGTATACTGCTGTGCTACTGCACAGGCTCTGGTATGTCCCTCAAAAGCAGAGTAGAAGCAATTTTTTCCTTAACACATCTAAGGTTAACTGCCAAACAAAACTCAAATATTTATTACCCTCATTCTGCGGTTTACAGAAACACTCCACATGTGGTGGTAAACTGCTGTATGGGCGCATGGCAGAGCGCAGAAGGAAAGGAGCGCCGTATAGTTTTTGGAAGGCAGATTTTGCTGGACTGGTTTTTAGACACCATGTCCCATTTGAAGCCCCCCAGATGCACCCTATAGTACAAACAATCAAAAAGTGACCCCATTTTGTAAACTACGGGATTAGATGACAGTTTTATTGGTACTATTTTGGGGTACATATGATTTTTTAATCGCTCTATATTATTTTTTTTGGGAGGCAAGGTAACCGAAGAATAGATGTTTTGGCACTGTATTTATTTTTTGTTTTTTATCATGTTCATCTGACAGGTTAGATCATGTGGTATTTTTATACGGACGCGATTATATCAAATATGTTTACTATCTTTGTTTCAGTTTTACATAATAAAGCATTTTTGAGAAAAAATATGTTTTTGTGTCTCCATTTTCTGAACGCCATATCTTTTTTATTTTTCTTCCGATCGTTTTGTGTAGGGGCTCATTTTTTGAAGGAAGAGTTGAAATTTTTATTGGTACCATTTTTGGGTACATATGATTTTTTGATTATTCATTATTACACTTTTTGGGGCAAGGTGACCCAAAAATTGGTAATTTTGGCACAGCTTTTATTTATTCATTTTTTCTGTGTTCATCTGAGGGGTTATGTCAGGTGGTTTTTGTAGAGCAGGTTGTTACGGACGTGGCGATACCTAACATGTATAATTTTTTAAATTTATTTAAGGTTTACACAATAATACTATTTTTTTGGGCGATTGTCTCAGGTAGGGGCTACTTTTTTGTGGGATGAGATGACGGTTAGATTGGCACTATTTTGGGGGGGATACGCCTTATTGGTCGCTAGGTATTACGCTTTTTGTGATGTAAGGTGACAAAAAATGGCTTTTTTGACATAGTTTTTATTTTATTTTTTTTTCTGTGTTCATCTGAGGGGTTATGTCAGGTGAGATTTTTGTAGAGCAGGTTGTTATGGACGTGATGATACCTAACATGTTTAATTTTTTTTATTTATTTAAGGCTTACACAATAATATCATTTTTGAAACAAAAAAATCATGTTTTAGTGTCTTCATAGTGTGAGAGCTGTAGTTTTTATATTTTTTGGGCGATTGTCTCAGGTAGGGGCTACTTTTTTGCGGGATGAGATGACGGTAAGATTGGTACTATTTTTGGGGCATACGCCTTTTTGATCGCTTGGTATTACGCTTTTTGTGATGTAAGGTGACAAAAAATGGCTTTTTGACATAGTTTTTATTTTTTATTTTTTTCTGTGTTCATCTGAGGGGTTATGTAAGGTGAGATTTTTGTAGAGCAGGTTGTTACGGACATGGCGATACCTAACATGTTTAATTTTTTTTATTTATTTAAGGTTTACACAATAATATCATTTTTGAAACAAAAAAATCATGTTTTAGTGTCTTCATAGTGTGAGAGCTGTAGTTTTTATATTTTTTGGGCGATTGTCTCAGGTAGGGGCTACTTTTTTGTGGGATGAGATGACGGTTAGATTGGTACTATTTTGGGGGGCATACACCTTTTTGATCGCTTGGTATTATGCTTTTTGTGATGTAAGGTGACAAAAAATGGCTTTTTTGACATAGTTTTTATTTTATTTTTTTTCTGTGTTCATCTGAGGGGTTATGTCAGGTGAGATTTTTGTAGAGCAAGTTGTTACAGACGCGGCGATACCTAACATGTCTAGGGTATTTTATTATTTTATTTTATTTATTTTTACTCAATTATAAATGTGCGTATATGGGAAAAAATGATTTTTTTTTTTACGTTTTTCATTTTTTTTACATTTTTTTTTTTTACACTTTTTTGACTCAGACCCACTTGGTTCTTGAAGATCCAGTGGATCTGATGTCTATATAATACACTGCAGTACACTATATAGTGTACTACAGTGTATTTTTACTTTACACTAAGCCTGATCAGATTCCTGCCTTTAGCAGGAGCCTGGTCAGGCTTCATATGCCATGGCAAGCCGGATGGCGTCCGGTTGCCATGGTAACCATCGGGACGCTGCCACAGAAGAGCAGCGTCCCGATGGGAGGGGGGAGGAAGCTCCCTCCCTGTCTTCTGGCCACACCATCGGTGCGCTGCCAGCGCACCGCAGCGCCCGATGGGGGAGGGAGCTTCCTCCCTGTTAACCCCTTCCATGCCGTGGTCCCAACGCTGCTGGCAGCGATGTCGGCTGTTACATTAGATTGTCAGCTGTATGTTACAGCTGACAATCTAATACCGCTCCGCCATCCTGAAAATAGGGGGTGGGGGGGTGATTGAAGGGGGGGAGATGTTTATACTTACGGGAGGGTGGGTGGGTTGCATGGGTCCGCTCGGCTTGGCCATCCTGAAAAATTAAAACATAGCAGCGCAGCCCCGATGTCCTCAAGGACATCGGAGCTGCGCTACTACACTCTGCGATTGGTCAGTCTCTGCAGACTGACCAATCACAACGATCGTGGGCGGGGGAGGGCTTTGGTTGGCCCCCCAGAGTGTTTCTGAAAGCCTAAGCTTTCAGAAACAGTCGGCCCTGCGATCCTGTCACCCTGCACTTTGGCAGGGTGACAGAAGCCATGGCGTGCCTACACGTCTGAGTGCCTTAAGGCAGGGCAGCCCATGACGTGCCCCTGCCTGATAGAAGCTCTGAAGGCTTTCGTTGCTGCAAAAGGACCCACCTCAGACCAGGTTGTGCCTAATCCTGGTACTGAAGATCCTCCGACTATCCTTCCTGGGCTGACTACCGCATCAATGAATCAGCCAGTTTCTGAAGACCCTGACGTGCTGATGGAGGACGCCACATCCAATTCCCCGTGGCGCCTGGTCTATCAACTCCGCGAAATGGAGGAGAACGACAAACTTTTTCATGAGGCCTATTCAGCGCGCCTCACACAGCAAAGATCCTATTGGTGCCCAGCGTCGTTTGACGAACCGGCAGTGATGCCCGCTAGGCCGGAGCCTATCCCAGCGGCCCAGACTGAGCAGCAGGATCCCTCTGTAACATCATCTGGATCCAGTGGTACCCTGAAGTGGAGATCCGGGAGAGATAGGAATCCCTTTAAGTAGGCTGGATAGCCACTACAGAAAATGACTATCTGGAGCTAAAAGACTCCTGTATTATGTGGGACTCCCCATTGTTTGTGTTGTGGTAGTTCTTCATGCCACCTAGGAGCCCATATTTTGTTCTGCATCATGTTCTTTTAAAAAGACACCTATTACAGGCTGGTAAAAGTCAAAAGACACATACATCCCAGTTGCGCCTTTTTTGCGCCATTTTATACCCCTTTTTACCCCCTTTTCAGGTTACTTAAAGGGACTATTAATAACCATATTTATGCAACGTTCAAGTAACGTACCCAGAAGGACATTTTCTGTGTGTTATGCAACCATCATGCCAGTTCACCTTTTGCCTTTGAGAGACTTTTGCTACTTTGACATGGACTATGTGATTTACCCATATGATTACTACGCCCAATTTTGTCACCGTCAAGCACAGAAGTTACAACGCCCCTTGTCACTATTTGCGTCATGAGTCTCAAGAATGTGAAGAAATATATTTATTGCTAATATATTTATAATGATTATTTAATAATGCATATTTATTACACTATTTTATACTAGTGAAAATGTATTTGAATGCAAATGTATACGGTGCTCTTTTTCTACCCTCTTTCAGGAGATACATATCTTCGTGTCAAGTATAAGCCGAGGGCGGCTTATGTTAAAGTAGTGGGGAATGCAATGTCCCACATATGTGTGTAAAAGGGACACAGCAGTTTATGACTATGTATTTATAGTAGCCATGTCATTGTAAAACCCTTGTCTATTTTGTATATGTGGTAGAAGAACCTCTATGGCTGAGTACTGCAATATTATTTCCCACCACTAGATGGTGGCATTCTGCCTTCTATATAAGGCCCAGTAACAGGAAGTTAGAGTAGCAGAGGAGACAAGCAGATAAGAGATGAGTGAAGTGTGAAAGGAGGAGGTGTAAGGAGTTAGTTATGATGGAACCTAGTATTGTGCAGGAGGAAGAAAAGATGAGATCCTTTCCTAAAAGAAAAAGGCTGTCATTACCCCTGACACTGGCCATGTCAGGACAGCAAGTGACAATTAACAGCTAAACCACTAGAACCCTGAATATTTCTTGGACTGTCAAGCCTGACAGAGGTAATCGACCGTCCCCGGTCTTCATGGACTCTGCCAGCATCCATGTGGTCAAGAGAAGCTACTGGCATCTGACTACAGTATCAGCAACCAGGTACAAGTTTTTTATTGGTCTACACTTTGGATCCCTCCGGGGAGTTGCAGCCATCATTATATATATATTTCAGGAACCTGCTTGTGCAGACGTGTCATTCCTGCCCCACAGAGTATCCGTCTAAAAGAAAGGTCTTATGAAAGTGACCTTAATATAATATTGTCCAGAACCAGGGCTAGTTATAGAAGATCCCACTAGGAGTGAAAGTAACAGGATTTAAAGAGACAGTGCCTAACTAACTACCTATTATAACCATCTACCAGCCAAAGAGGACATCTTATCCATAACCAATTGTAACATCATTTATTGTGACTATATGAACTCAAGGCAAAAGTAAAGACCTCTTGTTTGATTAACAAATGCCTCCTCATCATTGCAAAGGGTGTGTCTACCTTTAAAAAGACACTGGCGTCACGAAACACCAGGGCCCAGCCGTCCGACACGGTCAAAACTCAACATCCAGGGCACCTCACCTGACCATCCTGGAGCCCTGCATATGGAGCGTGCCCCGAGGGAAGTCGTGTCCACCCTCCACACAACTGCACACTGCCCAGGGAAAATTCAACTAACCATGAGTAAAACCACCGGCTACACCGGGTACACTGTGACAACCTAACTACCATCTCACTCACATATCCCTGCGGCTGGTGGCTGCAGTAGCATCACTGTAACGGGAGGACAGATAGATGAGCCTGGCTGCAGCATTTAGGACGAACTGAAGGGGGGAGAGTTTAGAGAGAGGGAGACCGATTAGTAATGCGTTGCAGTAGTCAAGACGAGAGTGAATCAAGGCAACAACAAGAGTTTTTGCCGTTTCCACTGTAAGAAAAGGGCGGATTCTGGCAATGTTCTTGAGGTGCAGACGACAAGAGCGTGTAAGTGATTGAATATGGGGAACAAAGGAAGGATCAGAGTCAGGGGCACCGGAGTTATGATAGTACCACAGACCAAGATTGAAATATCAAGATTAGGTAGGTTAGTAGATGGGGGAAAGACAAGAAGTTCAGTTTTGGAGAGGTTTAGTTTTAGATACAGAGAGGACATGATGTTAGAGACAGCTGCCAGACATTTGCTGGTGTTTTGGAGTAAAGCAGGGGTGATTTCGGGGGATGAAGTGTATAGTTGGGCGTCATCAGCATAGAGATGGTACTGAAAGCCGAATCTACTGATAGTCTGTCCAATGGGGGCTGTATAGAGGGAGATGAGTAGAGGACCTAGTACTGAGCCCTGAGGAATGCCAACATCAAGAGGGAGAGGAGAAGAAGAAGAGCCAGCGAAGAATACACTAAAGGAGCGGCCAGAGGGATAGGAAGAGAACCAAGAGAGAGCAGTGTCTTTCAGGCCAATCGAGTGGAGCATGGTGAGGAGGAGTTTATGGTCTACTGTGTCAAATGCTGCAGAGAGATCCAAAAGAATCAGTAGAGAATAATCCCCATTTCTTTTTGCTGTTAGTAGATCGTTAGACACTTTAGTAAGGGCAGTTTCTGTAGAGTGAAGAGGGTGAAAGGCAGATTGTAAGGGGTCAAGAAGAGAGTTTGCAGAGAGATAGCTTATTAAGCGAGAGTAGACAAGACGTTCAAGGAGTTTAGAGATGAAAGGGAGATTAGAAACCGGTCGGTAGTTAGCATCACAGGTCGGGTCAAGAGATGTTTTTTTTAGTAGTGGGGTTATAACAGAGTGTTTGAAAGAGGAGGGAAAAATACCAGAAGAGAGAGAGAGGTTAAAAATTGTAGTTAGGTGAATGATGACAGCCGGGGAGAGGGACTGGAGGAGGTGTGATGGAATAGGATCGCTGCTACAGGTCGTGGGCCGAGAAGAAGAGAGAAGCCTGGAGACTTCAATTCATGCTGGATGTGAGGTTTATGTGCCCAGGATGCTTTCACCTGCTTTTACCTTGCACAGTTTATGAGGTAGCTTTACTCCTTTGTGCTGACAGAGCATGTGATTCCAGTCCTCCCAGAAAAGTCATCTCTCTCTGTACAGTAATATACCGGTTATGTTATTAACCCACCCACTTTGTGTACTTTCCCCTCTATTTACAGCTCATGTGATTTGCCTTCTCTAAAAATCTAGATGCTTTCCTCCCTCTGCACTCTCTCTCCCTCCCCTTGTTGCTGCTATCTACTGAGAAAAGGGTGAAAAGAACAGATAGGCAGACCACAGTAGTATGTTGTCCTGGTAGGATTGACAAAACATCTAGCTATATGAAGGAGTTACACATACACTACAGCAGTAAAATGCTAGGACTTTTTAAAGGGGTTATCCAAGCCTGGAAATGCCTCCCCCCCATCCCCATATGCTCGGGCCCCTCACACTGGTTCTACTTACCTGGTTCCCTGCTTCCTGCGCTGCTCCTGATCCCCGCACCTTCACCGCTGTGTCTTCCTGTGCGTGGATGAAAACATCTGGTGTCAGCGGAGCAGCCAATGGCAGGCGGTGACCGAGACAAGACTGCCGAGCATCACCTGTGATGCTAGGGAGGCTCATCCCTGCCTTTCCCCCACAACACCAGATGATGGGGAGAAGCAGCAGCGGCCGTGCTGGGACCCGGAGCGGTGCAGGGTGCAAGGTAAGTAGAATCAGTGTGAAGGCATATAGGGTGAAGGGGGGCATTTCCAGGCTTGGATAACCCCTTTAAAGAAGACTATTCAAAAAGTTGCTTGATTTTGCATTTAGGAAGCAAATGAACAATACAAAATTAGCAAAGGTGTCTATTGCTTGCATGACTATTTCTCGATTTGGAAACTGGGTGGGGCAAATCTTTATTCTCTGGATTAATGGAGGTCTTTTGTCAGTTAATGTACCATGAAAGTGAATTTTCAGCTGGACAGATGTAAGGGGCTGCTGATTAGAACCTTACTGAACTGATATTTTTGGGCCTTCAGTGGTATGCATAGCTCTTCACTCTAAGATAGCAGAAATAATGCAGCCAGGTGCATTCTCTAGCTGGCTGGAGTCTCCTCAAGGTGGCAATGATGAAGATGGTTAAGCTACAGTTGTCGCTACGCTATCTCTTCCACATGTTGAGGTCCTGAACAATATGGATAGTCTTCAACAGGTGCTTCAAGGTTATGGTATCTCTCCTCTTGCAACCACCTGCAAATTATGTATTGTTCATCTACAGTAGTGGTATCCCTCACCTTGTGAAACACAGTATTGCACATAGTTCTTCAAACAATGTTATTCACAGTTAAACTCCTATGCACAACGTATTTCGCGGAAGGCTGGCTGGTCTTGGCCACAGACCTGTCATATACAGGCCTTCATCCTGTCATCAGGATGCAAGAGCAAGGTGTCTACACCTAGCTCCTACCTCAAATCCTCTGTGGTGTTCAGCACATCTTTGCCCTATCTAGCTGCACCTTTATGGCTAGTGACCCTCACCTCCACTGCTAGTGCTAGATAGGTACTTGCTCCGTAAATTGTGGTTCCAGATACTGCTTGTTTGCATCTCCAGTTCCATCCCAAATGACTATTCGTCAGAAAATTGCAATATCTTCTTCAACTCCCTATCAACATGCAAGGTCAACTAAGTTGAGAGGGTACAATATGATATTTCTTAGGGTGGAGAGGGATTTGTGGCTGCATTTGTGTCTTAAAAATCAAAGGGGTAGATGGGTTTATTTTCCATTAGCATTTAGTTCTGATCCTAATGTGTATGACCAGTCATACTTTTATAATACACTCAGAGGCTTAGCTATAGGGGGTGCAGAGTTAGCAGTCACTACTGACCCCAGGAGCCTGAGGGTTCCCAAAGACCCTTGTGCCACATAAAAAGATACCGGTATTACAGAAAGTGCATGCTGGTCAAGTTACACCTCTGGCTGGAGAGAATTTGGCATGGAGAGGGGTGCAGTTTTAATTTTTGCCTCGTGCAGCATGAAGGCTATGTGCTTCCCTGCCCCGGCCACAAAGCACTGAGGTAAGGGGGGCCCAAGCTGAACTCTTGCACCAGGGCACATGATCCTTTAGCTATGCCCCTGAATACACTATATGCTACTACTAAACAGATACTAAACCTAAAGGCTCTCTTATTTTATCTAACAGCATAATAAAATCTATTGTTCCCTGTGATCGGTCATTACAAGATGGGTAAAATCTGAGCACAGTTAAAAGGATCGTTCACATAACATCATTCAAATTTCCTCCTTATATATCTCCAGTTCACAGACTCTCCAGACGCATTTATATTCATTTGTATGAAATTAGAGTTCTTCCCCATTTATTGTATCTGTCTTGGGGAAATATGATAGAATTACAGGACATGTACATTCTACAAAGACTCCAAAGAATCCAAATTTGCCTTTTAATCTGCAGCTTGACACTTTCCACAGTAAAGAGATAAATGTGCCAAATTAGTAGTCATTTGTCAATTTCCCATAGTGTGCATGTCCCGTCAGATGGTTCTGCCATGAACTGAGACTTTGAATGTCCCTTGAGCCACCAAATTGTATTTACAGAACAAAAGTATGAGCAAGACTTATATCAGCCAAAGGTGTCGAAGTGAGAAGACGCGAAAATGAAACACTTGTAACAGGGCGACAGGCGTTTATTGTGATTGACTACAAATGGCTGCAGTGGATAGAAGTGTAGAGTGCGATACGTGTAGAATTGTTCGATGAAGAAAATAGCTTTCTCTTAATTTAATCTTACTTCTGAGTTTACATGTGCTTGGATGTATTCTGCTAGTGCCTATAGTCCATTAAGGATGCTATTCACTGTAGTAGCCTCTGTGGGTCCATTGAAAGGGTGAATCCACAACTTGACCAATTTTCCACGTAGTCAGTGTAAATCTCTGCTCCATTAAAGGAACCTGTCAAGGGCTCTCTCTTACAACTGTGTGGAAGTGATGCCCTAAGGACGGGGAGTATATAGTGCCATCAGCTAAAATCAGGAGATGAACACTATTTTCATTGTTGGCTATAGGTGGGAACAATTTTAGGATTACCAGGTGGAATAGGACAACTTGGGTTTTTGACAAACATTAACTTTTAATTATTAACTTGCTATTTTATTTCTCAAATACTTTATCAAGTACATATTTTGGCTAAATTTTGGTCATAGGGTAGAGTCAAGATGCCTACAGGTGATGGTTTTTGCTAATTGGTGAAAAAGTCAAGAGATCAGTTTTGGACTGATCCACAAGAATACCAGAAGATCCAACACCTGAAAATATAATTGGCTGATTACATCTATCACCAGAGGTTCCTCAAAACCAGAACTGTAACATGGATGACTTTACAAGCCATCAATATGTGCTCTGTTTTATGGGTCCTTAGCCCATCTTTGTGTACCACCAATTTAATTGCATTTACGGGAGACTACAGCACCTCATAGAAACACCATAGCATGCAGAGGGCCTACAGAGCAGCATGGTAGCTCAGTGGTTAGCACTGGGGTCCTGGGTTCAAATCCAACCAAGGGCAACATCTGTATGGAGTTTGCATGTTCTCCCTGTGTCTGTGTTGGTCTCCTTTGGGCACTCCAGTTTCCTCCCACAATACAAAAACTTACTGTTGTCGAGATTTTATATTCTTTTGTAGCAAATCATGTGGATATCCCATAAAAGTTAGAGATGGGAATACTTCTTTAATTTCAAATTCAGGTTGGGGAAAGATGAGTGATGACAATCTATGTACAGCACTGTGAAATATTTTGTTACTATATAAATGAATAAAAAGGCAAACTAAACTGCAGAAACCAGTTTCAGACAGCTGCTGCCAAGGCCAATAAGATAATGGGTTGCATCAAAAGAGGCATAGATGCCCGTGATGAGAACATAGTCCTGCCACTTTACAAATCACTAGTCAGACCACACATGGAGTACTGTGTACAGTTCTGGGCTCCTGTGAACAAGGGAGACATAGCAGAGCTGGAGAGGGTTCGGAGGAGGGCAACTAAAGTAATAACTGGAATGGGTGGACTACAGTACCCAGAAAGATTATCAAAATTAGGGTTATTCACTTTAGAAAAAAGACGACTGAGGGGAGATCTAATAACTATGTATAAATATATCAGAGGTCAGTACAGAGATCTCTCCCATGATCTATTTATCCCCAGGACTGTGACTGTGACGAGGGGACATCCTCTGCGTCTGGAGGAAAGAAGGTTTGTACACAAACATAGAAGAGGATTCTTTACGGTAAGAGCAGTGAGACTATGGAACTCTCTGCCTGAGGAGGTGGTGATGGTAAGTTCACTAAAAGAGTTCAAGAGGGGCCTGGATGTATTTTTGGAGGGTAATAATATTACAGGTTATAGTTACTAGAGATGGGTCGTTGATCCAGGGAGTTATTCTGATTGCCTGATTGGAGTCGGGAAGGAATTTTTTCCCCTAAAGTAGGGAAAATTGGCTTCTACCTCACAGGGGTTTTTTGCCTTCCTCTGAATCAACTTGTAGGAAAACAGGCCGAACTGGATGGACAGATGTCTTTTTTCGGCCTTATAAACTATGTTACTATGTTACTCTGTCTGACCCACATACAGATGTAGCAGAGTTAACAGTCACAGTCATAATGCGTTAACTAGATGTGATAACTCACCAAGTGTGACTGTTAACGCTGCTGTATATGCATTTGCGTAGACTTGCATAAGAGGTACAGATGTAGCACAGTTGACAGTCACAGTCATAATGCGTTAACTAGATGTGATAACTTACCAAATGTGACTAGTAAAATGCAGCAGTGTTCAGACAGTGGCCAAACTGCAGTGGGGTTCATATTTACTGTATCTGCTGCTGAGTTTGGGCTTGATTGCTCCCTGGCCATCTAGACACCATTGCGATACTCTGACATCAACATCCTGTTGACCAGTGTCAAGTGACTGCTTTGGCCATTCACTGGCCACAACAGTGACCTGTCCTCCATGTGGTACGTCATTGGGTCACATGTTGTACGGGTGACAGGTGACTTCTGTGTCCAGTGATTTGATGCAGCAGTCACATGGTGATGGTCAACAGGATGGTGGTGTCAGAGCATCACGGAGCTGTAGAGATGGAGCCGGAACCCAGCGGCAGGGACCAGGTAATTATGAACCCAACTGTGGGTTGGCCACACGGTGAGGTCTTTTTAAAAGGGTTTTCTGAGATTCAAATACTGTTGACCTGTCTTCTGGATAGGTCATCATTATCTGATCCATGAGGATCCAACACCCTGGACCCCTGCCGATCAGTTGTTTGAGAAGTCACCGGCGCTCCAGTGTGCATCGCGGCCTTCTCTCAGCTCACCAAGCACAGCTCACAGTACATTGTATAGTGGCTGTGCTTGGTATGGCTTCTATAGAGCTGAGCTGCGCCTTGGCCATGTGACCAATAATAATTTCGTCACTAAGCATAGGGAAAGCAGCGAGAAGGCCTTGGCGCTACGGCAAGCATTGCTGCCTTCTCAAACAGCTGACAAGCAGGCGTTGTAGGTCATGAACCCCCACCGATCAGATACTGATAACCTTTCCACAGGATAGGACATCTGTATTTAAATCTCAGAAAACCCCTTTAAGTCTTAGGTAACCCTTTTAAAGAGGTTGTCCCATCTGGACATTTACAGTATGGCATATCGTAATGTAATCGGCCATGTGACCAGTGGGGGAGGAGCCTGAGGAGCAGAGATCTGTTTTTTTTTAACGAAGCCATTGTCTCATCTTATCTTGCTGAAGCAGTGATGTCACCGCTGAAGGTGTGAATTGGTGATGTCATTGGTACCACCCACTTTTTTGCAGCATGCCTACTTACAGGTTGCTCAAAGCCTCATTTGGCCAGCAGAGCTCCCCCTGGTGACCAAAGATGGTAAATATGGTAAAATCTAATATTTATTTATAATATTTCACACATTGGAATTTTTATTTATTTATTTATTATTTCTTACAAATATATAATAGATTTTTTTAGCATAAATAAAATATAGAACAGGTTTTTGAGATAGATTCCCTTTAAGGATGAAAAGCAGTAGTCATGGGGTACAACCATGGAGGTCTCTTAAGAAACTGTTTTACTGTGTACATGATTTTTGAGTCCTCCATTGACTTCTATAGCTAAAAAAATCTGTCTATATAGACCCCTTTGCATGTACGCAGAGTGGTACAGAAACTGTGTTTCATCAAATAAGGAAAGACCATTTTATCTAGAATTTTCTCATTTTCTTTCAATTTGCAAGACAAAAAATATTCAGTTTTTTCTTATTTGCTTATTTATGTAGATCTTTAGGAAAACAAGTTAACAACCAGGGGCAGATTGGCCATAGACCTTACAAGGAAATTTCCCGGCAGGCTGACTCTCAGGGGGCCATCTGAGTCCTCCTCACGACCGGCCAGTGAAAGTTTTTGGGGCTGTATTTTGCGATGGACTGTGGTATTTGGCTCTGTTGGGGTGGTATAATGTGCCACAATATGGTATTTCTGGCCCCGCCTACTTGTGTTGGCCCTGCCTTCCATCAATTTGGACCCAACTACAAAACAGGGCCACTTTTAGTATTTTTTCCAGGGCCACTTTAACTTCTCAATCCGCCACTGGTAACAACCATGGAAGGTGTAATGGTAGCCATATTGTTTGTTGCAAAGTTTATTTTAAAAAAAAAACTATACCAAATTTCATTTATGTACAAGGATGAAAAATTCCTATAGATTTCTACCAGATACCAGACTGTTCAAAGCTGTGCTGCAGTGCCTAGCATTGTGGATGTGCACATTAAAGAGAATCTGTCAACAGTATTTTACCTATGAAACTGGCCGACCTGTTACATGTGCTCTTGAGAGCTCAAGGCATCTGTATTGGTCCCATGTTCATATGTGCCCACACTGCTGAGAAAAATAACATTTTAATATATCCAATTTAGCCTCTAGGAGCAACGGGGGGTGTTGTCGTTACACCTAGAGGCTCTGCTCTCTTTGCAACTGCAATGCGCTCTCCACTTTGATTGACAGGATCAGGCATTGAAAAAATCATCACGTCTGACCTGTCAATCAAAGTGGAGAGAGTGTTCTAGTTGCAGCGAGAGCTGAGCCTCTAGGTGTAACAGCAACGCCCCCGTTGCTCCTAGAGGCTCATTTTCATTTCATTTTTCTCAGCAATGTGGGCACATATGAACATGGGACCAAAACAAGGGTCTTCAGCTGCCAAGTGCACATGCAACACATAGGTACAAAACTGCTCACAGATACTTTATTGTTTTAGAATACAATGGATTTTGATAAGTAAGCAATATTGTTTCTATGGCTGTTGAGACTTCCAGGAATAGCAATGTAATACTTAAAGGGGTGTTCTAGTTTGGACCAACATCCTTTAAAATAATTTTCTATGAAGGTAGCTGTAATTTTATCATGTATTTCTTTTATCTTTATAGTGCCCATCTTCTGTTCTGTGGTCACATGATCATGTCCATGCAGCTCTTCCTGTGTTATTATGTCAATGGGTGTTTCAAAGCACCACCAATGATAGGAAGTGTCTATGTTACTAGCTGGATGGGACTAGCTATAAGCTAGCTGGGAATTGTTAGGGGCAGTGAAAGTATTTATGTAACAAGATGGTGGGAGGAGCTGGGAGTTTTTAGGGGCGGTGCTGGAGGTGTGGCAGAGAAATGAGAAGAGCATCATGGGTTTGGTTGGATACAGCAACAGGGCCTGCTACATAAAGGAAGTAACAAACAAGAGGGATTGTATACATAGTGAAAACAGGTCAGAAGGTCCACACTGAAAAAAAGCATGGGGAAGATGTACACAAGGTAAGAAACTATAAGCATGTCTGTTAAAAACCATAGTAATTCCTGAAAACCCCTTTAAAAGGGATTATCCATTACTATAAAAACATAATCTGCTTTCTTTTTGGATGCATTGCCAATGTCTAGTATTTCACCTTATCCTCATTGAATAGGTCTGAACTGCAATACCAAGCACACCCTGTGGACAAGAGTGGCGCTGTTGCAAAAAAAGCAGACCGTATTTTGTAATCTTGCAATACGATATTATCATTGCTATATGGCTGTATAACAGTGCAGTAGGATTTGCTTTCCCAACCCCTTGCAATAAAGCAAATGCAAAATCTATTCTTTTCTAAGCCTTTATCTACACATGTGGTCCTGATGCATGTGATGTGTGCGGCATAAAATCAGTGTCTGTACATTTGCTTTGAAACCGATATTAATTACAGCCATGTAATAGACTGTGCTATGGATGCAAAGAGTGATGGCGTGTAGGAACGACATAGGAATGTTTCATGTCTTTACCATAATGGGGCAGAAATTTCTCTTCTTTTGGGCAATTAACTTAACAGTGAAAATGCTGCTTGGAAACAATTTGGTACCTGTCTATTGTAAGGTATCAATCATGGTCGCCATGGTAACAACATCCTGTCTTTCTGGGGACCAACTCTGAAGCTGTTGTTACCATAGTGATCTATCAGCTAGTACAGAACCGGGTCACTGTCCGTGCATATAATCAGGATAGATCTGGAACGTCATTGTCACACCCCTGTCATCTGTCTCTTTCTTCTGATTGCGTTCAGCACTTATTTAATGCTCTCCATTATTAAGGATTTTACTAAAAGTCAGGAGCGCTGTGGAAGCAAGAGAGGAAGATGGGAGGAGGGGGGCAGATGTTTGGGAAGCAGTTGCCCTGGCAACAGAGTTAGGGCGTTTCAGAGGGTGGTTGCTATGGAGATGTGGATGCTGACGACGGCTGGTAAGGTTGGGAGGACAGATTGGCTTCATGCTTATCTGCGAGCTTGTCAGTCAGAGCCCCTGCCTTCCTCACCTTCAAGATAGCAGCAGGGACCTAGCAGAACAAGAGTGAGCTAGAGTGCAAATATTATACAGTGCCAAGCAGGCAGCACATATAGCAGGAGAGGAGCAAGGATACGTAGTCAGAATACAGGCTGAGAAGGAGACAGAAAGGTGACCGTGAGGGATAGAAAAAGATCGTTTCAGGGATAGACACAAATTTTAATGGACACCTAGATTAAAATCTAGAGCTTATATATTGGTGTAGGAAGACATATATCAAGAAGGCGAAGAAGAGGGCGACAGTCTTAGTCAGTGACAAGAACAGAGGGGGAGTATAGTGACATCTCAACTCTTCCAAACAGCAGAAAAGGAGATAAACCCTTGTCGTCCAACTTGAAGATTGTACTTGGCTGTCATCTGCCTGTGACATCTCCTTCCGACTACCAACTACTGAACATCTCCAGGTCACCGCAGCGTGATTAAAGCATGGCTACCATCACCTGCACACGCTTCAGTGAGGAGTACCAACTGTTTGAGGAACTGGGAAAGTAAGTCTTATATTCTTCTAATGCTATTCAAGGCTTGAAGGACACAAAAGTGGGCTTTGATGGGGTGTCTAAGTCTTTGTAAGTCCTTTACCATTTAGATCAAAAGACTGAACTTAAGGGCTTTATTCTTAGAAGGTTTCTGGTATTAGAAAGTTTTGTGGGAAGTGTCTTAGACCAAGAAATAGGTATTCCTTAAAGATGTTTTAGTAGAAGAGATTCCCGTGGCTGTGGATGAATATATAAGCCAATGGCTTAGGTGAGCAACTTGGCTGAAGAACTACAAGTAACAAGCTTGGTTCTTCTAGTCCTTCACTAGGTCTACAATCTACCAAGGTAGCCAAAGTCAGATCTCTATAGTCTTCTTGTCTTCTTTAGTATCACACTCAACAGAATACATTCCTTTACTGAAGAATAATTTCTTCAATGGGTTTTGATCATAGTAACATAGTTTATGAGGCCGAAAAAAGACATCTGTCCATCCAGTTCGGCCTGTTATCCTGCAAGATCTGATTACTTAACGTAAGATGTGACCTTTAATTAGCCTTGGCATATAGATGCGTGTCTCGGATGGCCTCAGAGGTGACTATAAACCCTTCATGTTAGCCATTTAGCTAAATCAATCTAGTAATAAATGACTAGCAGTGACTGCTATCTGTTAATAGCCTCAAGGGTCATCTTGTACAGGTCCTTTTAGGAAATTCATAGTGACATATGGCTGCTACGGTACATTGGGAATAGGAGCGGTTTACAAGAATCAAGGGCAGTTTACACCTTCCAGCTGGCATAGAGTCAAGAAAGCCATGCCATGCTTTGGATGTAAGGAGTATTCCCTGATATTACAGCCACAGCCACCAGTATCTCAAAAGGAATTCAAGTTATCCTGATCCATATTAGATTAATCACACTTGCAGCTTAGCATACAGAATCAGAACTACAGTATTTGCTATGGGACATGATTTTCTCATTGGAAGATCATAGTGGCAATTTGATAATTATCAATTATAATGCTATTTTATGTCGCCTGTTTGATGTCAACTTGTTTACCAGTTCAACTACATGGAGACCACATTGCAGAATGCTGTTCATTTGATCGCAGGAAGTCGAATATGTCATTTAGCTATTTCTTTTTGATACTATGAACTAGGAAAACCTGCAATTCCATATAAAATACACATTAATGACACCTTGTGGTATCACGACGAGCTCTGCCAAATGACAAATCTTTCTCAGCTACACTGAGTAAATCAGCTGTGCTGCATCTGCATGTGGTTATATTCTTCCATATGTTTCTTTACCATGCAACACTGAGATGTGATAATGCCCCCCCCCTCCTACGCGTTTTAAAGCAACCAGAATCCTGTTGCGTTTAACAGCTTAACTGCTGTGGAGGTCACTTGAACGTGGGTGTTATAATTGGCTCCAATGTTGCGTTTAAAACTCCATAGCAATTGCCTTTAGTTTGTGCAGTTGGTAATTGCAAGGGTTAACCTTCCAGTGATAGAGAGAAGCTAAAGAAGATAGAGAGGCAGAAAACTGAATTTGATACACCCCCAGCTAGAATGGATGTTCCTGACAGCTTTTTCCCACCCACTGCAGTGTAATGACATCCAACACAGAGAGGCTTAATGGGGGACCCCACGCTGCTCTCTAGAGCAGCCCCTAGAGATTTTACATACAGCTGAATTATAATGTGCAGGCAAATCTGTAGGACCAGTAGTCACTTCATAGACTGGTGTATTTTAGTATGTACTTTAGCACACAAAAAAAATAAAATAATAATAATTGGCATCAAGACGCTTGAAAGTTTTGGCCCTGTACTGGGGCTTTATTTGCATTAAATTGGATAATCACGTTGCTGAAAGGTGAAATACAGATTTCAATTGTCTGGTAGAAGGAAGAAGAAAATTGTCCCAGCGTGGGTCCATTGACCAAACTGTACTTCAACCACTGTGCTGTTTAAAGAGAGCCCATACCCTCGCCAACATCTTATTAAAAAAAAAACGAATTTTAGAGCGATGCACTTCAAATAAGACTATGAATACAAGAAAAGTACACATTTCTGCGCCAATATCCTGAGAATTGACTGCTATTGTATGATAGGAAATGTGACCAAGGAACAGCCGGTTTCTACATGGAGGAGTACAATGACAATGATCTGGGCCCCCAGGATATTGAAAGTGATGGATATTTTACCAACCACCACAGCTGAGATATACTTTGGTTTGGTTAATAAAATACATTTGTGGAAAAATTCTCATATGGATTTTCCCTTTTATATGCCCTGTTTTAACAGAACGTGGGATTGTGGGCCTCCTCTTGACATAGACCCTCAAGCACAGCCCTAATGGCCAAATTGACATTTCTTCCTATGGCACAAACTGCATCATCTGCCTCAGCGTATCACTAGTCTAGCTGGCTTGGACACCCACAGTGCACACCTCCTTTTCTCACTTGATCCACAAACCTATGAGATTATTGTGTTGGCCCCCGGTTTGGTGGTGATGATTTGGCACTGTATGGTATGTAAATTTATGCACTGTATATGCTAGAAACTATATGGTATAATATAAGAAGGATATCGATTAAAGAGTCTGCAAAGGGCACCATCCTATCCAAGCCTTGCCCTACAGTGCTCTGTAGGCAATGTATTCATGTTGTCGCCATCCCCATTGGGGTGCACAGGTCAACCACCATATTTCTCATGGAGAAGGAGTAGTTTCATAGGAAGCTATCTGAAATGTGAAGAAACTAATGTGGCTGCAAGGACAATATGCAAAATCTTTGTAGAGATACTCATAGGTTGCCCTCACCCTCAGTGCACCAAGGCAATGAGTGAGATGTTAATTCTAGCACATATTATTGGGATCATCTTGGAATCATTGCACATAAGCTACATATGAAATTTGTCTTATGGATTCCTAGGGATGACATCAATATTGGTTGGCCTTCACATCAATAGGCAAAGTTGTATTCAGTTGGTGTCATTTGGCAGTTCCCAGCACCATTGGGAGCCTTTCTTAACTCTTCCATATTTATTTGGATGTGCACTAGTAGAAAAATAGCACTAGCCTCCTTGGAAGCTATGCATAGTATATTGGATGCAAAATATAGTTAATAGAAGGTTCTCAATCAAATAGTGTACTTATTAATGCAGCCCCTGCTGCAATACATGGCAATCTCAGCAGGCCTCTAACATTATTGTTAGTACCGTGTTTGTTCTGTGTAGACTGGTATGGCATGTAGAACACTAGGTAAAATAGTAATTAACACAAAATGAATTTATTTAAACAATTAATTGGCTCATCATGTAAATTAAGTCTTATATATGCATAGTCAATTTGACCTTAAGAGATATAGAAAGCCATGTAGGGCTCCTTGCAGCATGTAGGGCTCCTTCTGTTCAGTGGCAATGCTGCATTGACCTTAGGATCCCACAAATATGAGGCACTATGGTTGCTATGGACTTACTGTTTGACAGCCTCATTAAAAATTCACTGTTTTCATAACAACCAGATCGAAAAACAGCTCAAATCTGGATTGACACTATGCTGACAGCACAGAAATGGAGAAACTAACAGCACTGAGGTCATGCCTTTCCCCAAATTACGTTTTTTTAACATGATTGTTGTAAAAATGCAGATGGAAAAACAAAAAATTCTATTTTTTGTTTGTAACCTGTCTGGTTCCACAATGCTGAGATCTCAGTGCTCTCCTGACCTGTGTGACAGATGACCATGTACGGACCTTTGACTTGACCAGACTCTATCTCTGTATATAGATATATACTCCAGAAACAATCTTACATTTGCCAATGGATTGTGTTTGGTGTTGCAACTTAGCTCTACTGAAGGGGTTGAGCTTTAACACCTTTGGAGGAATGGATGCATTGGTTTTGGAAGCAAGGAGTCATTTTTACTAACCCTGTACAATCCCTTTAATATGGAAGTGATCTATCTAGAGATACTAAAACAGCAACCACTCTTCTCAAAAGACTTATTACTAAACTTTAGAACATAGATGTACTGAATAATAATAAAAGGCCTCAAACTGGAACACTTTCTAAAGTATGCTATGAGTTTCCCTCACTGAAAGTAAAATGTCCAGCTCAAAATGTGAAAAATAGTCCCAGACCTGTGTTCCTTCTCAATTATTCTTTACAGCTGGCACTACATATTCAAATAGAAAGTCTTCTCCTGGCAGCTTGTCCATTAGCTGATGACGTGCGACGGGCCACCCCCGACCCCCCCCCCCCAAGGCCGATTGGGTTCCAGTGTTTAGGAATGTCGAGTGGTATGTTGTGGCCCCAATAGTTTGTGTGACGGTGCTCCTACCTGGATACTGTCACTCCATGGGGTTAGGCTCCATAGCAACAAAGGAGTTGTAGTTGATGAAGTAAGTAGACTTGGAGAAGTTCAATGTTTTTTACTTGTATAAACTTGCAATAAACTTGTGTTATCCAAACAATACTTGATCTTTCTCTTGGCTCCAGAAGGCTAAGGGTAAACTGACAGGTAAGCCTGAATACTTTGCTTTATCACTCTGCTATGCTAATCTCTTGCTTCAGTCTGGTTACTGGACTTTCTAGCAGTTTTGTTACCACTGAGTGGGTTGCCGTTGGCCACTGACCCCCTTTTAATACTCAGTTTATGAACTGCCTCGAGCTGTGGTGCTGTGCAAGCTGCTTTCGGGGCTCCTGCATCAGGAGGGGAATCACTCCCTTGCGCTCACTGCGCCATGTCTGGTCCCTTTGGACTCTAAAACTCAACTTCCAGTTTCCCTTAAACCCTCTCTTGGTATGAAGCGGTCTAGCCCACTTCTGCCCAAAAGGGGTAGAATGGAATGGTAAGTTAATTCTATCTAATGAAATACAATACATAAGCGTTACATAGCAATATTATTAAGGCACAGTATCAGAGGACTTGGAATTAAATACCCAGATGACATTCTCTGCTAGCCATTAGAGATAGTAGGTAGGTATAGGAATGGTAGTGCCCCCTCTGGCGTACTACAGACGCATGCTTAATTGCTTTAGCGTAAGCCTTACCACAGCAACTGCACAAAAGTTCATAAGTTATGTACATTACACCTCTTCTGTTGACCATTGATTTTGCATATGGTGAACTCAGACTGATGTGTGGCCATGCAAGCATAATCCATGATACTTCAGATGGACAGTTCTTACGGTTAAGTTGCTTACAAAGCCAGTTTGGAACTTGGCATTGAGCGTTTTAACCAAGGACAATTTTTATGCATGTTCAGAGCTTCTAGGACCATATGCTTCACAGGTTGTTTTTTTTAATTTGACGAATACAACTAGTTGAAAAGGTGTTTCCTATGAGAGTGCCACATTAAGGACTACTACAAGGTGAAGTCATATCAAAAGTCAGTAGGTGCTTAGGTGCAATCAGGTGTGAGCTGACTACTCTCCAATTAGGGCATTGCCCAAGAGCACATTTCTGAAAGTGGCCCACAGTTTCTAAGAGAAATGAACCGCTCTTAAAAAGTAGGACCTGCAGAAAAAAGAAAGGGTACTGTAAATTCTGCTTGAACGTAATAGCATTAACCCAGCCCAGTTCTATTATATATAACAATGGTGGTTGGTGAGAAACCCATGACCATTATTTTGTGGGAAATCAGACCATCCTCAGTCCTCCCTTGAGTGCAAGCCATCTCATTTCCCCATCTCCTTATGTAGTTTGCATGGCTTTGTGCCATTCTCCTAACAACAAGGGTCCAGGTATCCTTTGCCATGTAATATATAGCAAATGAGTGCTAGTTTTCATGAGATAAGAAGTTGGGATCAGCATATTATGATATTCAAGGATTTTCATTAGACTTTTTAGTTTTACATCGCAGATACAAAGCAGGTGAATGTAGGCCAAACAGATTTTTTTTTAAAGGAGTTGACCCACAAAAAGTATTCTACAGTTCTCAAACCAGTATTTGGATCTGGATACTTTTGTAATTGCATGTAATTAAAAATGATGTATAGCCACTGAGTTATGCAATAAAATGTATCTGTATAGCACCACCTGCCCTTTGTTCTTTTTCATACTTCTCTGTTCTGCTCACTGAGAAGGCCACACATGCTCAGTTTCATCCTTCAACTGCCTCCTGAGCTGTGATAGGTAGAGCATGGACGCGCCCCCTTAGATGCAGCAAAAAGATCCTTCCCTTGAGCTGCCAGCTTGATAAATCTAGCAGAGCAATGAATGGGGAGATCTCTGGATCCATGTGAGGTACAGGGCTGGTTCTAGCTTTGTTAGAAACAGATTGCCATGTACTATATGATGTCTGATTTTCATTTTTTGCAATAATCATGGGATAAGTGGATAACCCCTTTAAGTTCGAAAATGTATATGGGAAGGAGGAGTTTTTCTCCCCCTGATGTTAAGTTGGATTTTAACGTATCTAAAGTCTTGTTCTTTCGGGAGAAGATGCTGCCAGAGGATTCTGGCTGCTTATTATTCCCTCATCGTCATTGAAAACACATGCTGGGCCTAGCATGTAAGTATATAGGGGCCAACAGCCAAATGAAAAATGTTGTTAAAGGCATCATGCACGCGACTGTATCAATTTTGCAGGATACAAACTGCAGATCTGCAAAATACGTATACTGGCCATATGCATTTTGCAATTTTTTTCACACCCATCTGTAGAAATGGGTTATAGAGAGGTGAATATTGTTTCCATGTGACACAGAAAGAGCGTCGTTTCTGCTGCCAGCTTGGGGTCAACTTACTGCTGTATAAAATAATGATCAGTATAAGGAGTGCTGCGTAACTTGATACAAAGAACATGGTCATTAGAGGTTGTTGAATCAATTTGTCAGGTTTTAGATTTTCAGATTAGACGGCTCTACTTCTTGGAGGATTTTGTTGTGAGGCGCTC
Source organism: Rhinella marina (assembly GCA_900303285.1). NCBI lineage: Eukaryota > Metazoa > Chordata > Amphibia > Anura > Bufonidae > Rhinella > Rhinella marina. Next base: position 82,475 of record ONZH01000001.1, on the reverse strand, counting down.
AATTTTTTTTGGACAGCAATCTCAGTAAGAATGGTTTACATACAAACACCCATATAGCTGCTGATAGCATTCAAAAATGCTCCCCTTTGCAGCTACAATCCTCAAGAACAGAACTCATGATCTCATAGATCATCTTTCAAGAATAACTCCAAAAGTTCTTCTATATCAGGCTTATTTAAATTAACCCCTTGAAATCCTTTCCCCTCAAAAATTGATCTACAATTTAAAAAATAAAATGTATAAAATATGCTTGAGCAGAGTTTATACACCTAAAATTAGAAATAATAAACTTTATAATATACTTATTTTTTCAATTGCGCTCTCTATCCCCACCTCCAATTATCTGGTACAGAATGACATGATGTCCATAGTGACCAGTCAATAGCTGTTTGTCCATAGTGACATCACAGCTCACACCAGTGCTTGTCACTGTGTCACTACAAATGTCACGTTATTCTGAAGTATCCCAAGCAAGAAAGGGTGAAGGCAGAATTGCCACGGTAAGTATATTAGTAAGTTTATTACTTTTCTATTTTAGAGTCATGTAAGTATTACTTAAAATACAGGACCACCACTTTAGGGGAAAAGATGACTTTTTTAACCATGATTGTAAAACTGTAGCATTAACAAAGGGTTAACAATATATCAGCACTTTTCCAATAAGCGCCCTGCCTGCAGCACATACTGTGGAGATTTATGAAACTGTCTAAAGTGAATTTTTTTTTGTTTTGTTGCTATGGGCAACAACTTTTTTTCCCCTTTTGGCCAGTTTCATAAATCTGCTGAATTAATTTATAATGTCGCAATTAATGAAAACAACAAATCAGTGAACAGCACATTCTACAACAAAATTCAGTTTTATCAGGTCCCCTATTGGTTTCTAACTTAGGTTTGGTAGGTCAGCAAGAGGTAGAGGACAGCTTGAAAGGAATACGACTACAAGATCAGACTACACAGGGCTTTATTGGTGTCTGTAACAATGGAAACACATAGATCTGGATAGGAGCTGCGTACTTAAAATGGTAGGATATCTCTAGATTACGTGTGAAGTTACTTATCTTTCTTTTGGCTTTAGATGAATTGGTCCGGTAACATTGGTTACAAGGTGAACACAACATTTAAGGATGTTGGGAATTGCATTGTGAGCAATTACTTGATATGACTTATTGCTTTTGGTTTTTCTAAGGTTCTCCAACATGCCAGTAAAGCATTGATAGGCTTTATAATTTATGTCTGATTTTTTGATCAGGACATCTAGACATCATAAATCAGGAGAGATTGATTCGTATTGAATCTTGGATTTTTCAGCTCCGAAGCAAATCTGAATCCGAATTTCCTTGGATTCACTTCGTATTATTCATAAACGTACGCAAGAGCAGGAAAGTAAAGATACGCCCCCCTCCTAACTGAAAAAAACCAGCCCACCGGGGATCTAACTATTTGCACGTATAGGGAGTGAAGACTCCTCCCTCAGTACTCCACCCTTCTCTGAGTCAAGCAGTCTGAACCAGTTTAGACCAGTGCTGACTGCTGACCTGGAAGTAAGCAAGGAAGCAAGCATGGCTCTAAAAAAAAAGCGTGACCTGCTGCGGCTCAACTGGGACGAGATGTGTTTTGGGGATGAGTTTCCAGAACCACCGCTCCCGCTACAGACATCAGGGCGTCACAGGTTATACTGTGCCGGAGAAACCCAGCTTCAGTGCCTGCCTGGCTATCATCATCATCAACTGAAGCTGCGACTAGTGAGACAGCTGGAGCATCTTCTGGTGCTCGCGTGGCTGGAAGGTCCGCTCTGTCTTGTTCAGCGGAAATGGCTGGAGCGTCCACTTTGCCACCCAGGAGGAGTTCAAGCCAGAACCACATTGTTCCGGCATCTGTGACGGCCCGTGCACAGACCCCCTGGGAGTATAAAACCGCGGTGGAGGAATGGGTTATACCATTTCTTGACCACCCTAGGCCGGGAGATCCTTCACTAGAACGAAGGAAGGGAACTGTGCTGTGGTTTTCAGTGGGGCGAGGGTCTGGCTTCCTGTAGGATGACGACTGTGGAAAGGAGTATTTCATGGGCCGCCAGTCGGTTAAACGGTCGTACCTCCCGCAAGCTTGTCACAGCTTGTACGTGGGGGATCAGGTGGAGTACACCCCCATGGAATCCGTGAAAGGACCTTTTGCAACCGGGGTTACCCTCCTTTCCAAGCCCCTGGTGCCTTCAAGTGGCGCAGAAGTGTGGCCAGATGAACCACGAGGTCCAGGACGCTTGAGCTGCCTGCAGGAATTCCCAGATGGCGTCCTCCGGTTCTGTGAAAAGCCTCAGCCGGAGCCCCTGATTCCAGGACTGCCAGCACCACCACCACGACAGTCCTTACAGCTGGGTCAGCTGACCACGTCATCCTTCACCTTTCAGTCAACAGTCATCAACCAATACTACCAGCTGTCGTGGAAGGTGAAGCCAGTAGCAGCCGGGGAAGCTGGGTCGTCTTCCCTGGATCAGGCAACCTTTCCGGAACCTCTGCAGCCGGAAGTTCTTCTGACCACAGCTGTCCCGGCAGGAGGATCCGGAAAAGCTGAAGTGTCTTCAGCACTCGCCAGCGTGACCACCACCCGGACCAGGTCAAGTCCGAATTCCGGGAAGAAGAGGGCACTAGAGTTCTACTACGGCAGAGAGCGTGGCCTACAAGAGGCAGGAGCGTCCTCTTATGACTTTTAGCAGCAGCTCGAGTGAGGAGGATTTCAAGTCCCTAATCTGAGGAACCAACTACTGGCTGGCTGCTGTCCAGGACACTGCTGGAGGAGTCAGGAGGACCTATGGGAGCCACACCATGGACTGCACCTGACAGGTGAGATGCTAGTTGGCAGTAGTTTTTGTTTAGTTTGTGTTGCCCCCGTTTGACTCTCACCCAGATGGGCATGGCTGTCAGGACTCCCCCATTCTTCAGAAAATTCCCTGTTGCGCCAAAGTGCGCCTATTTTCCTTTTTACCCCCTTCTCAGGTTATTTGGGAACCACTTTTGCAAAAAGGGTTCTCTATTTGCTGCTATTTATTATCCGTGTGGATTACACATGACATACCTGTTTGGGTTACAATTTTACCTCACGTGGATTACAATTAAATTTTGGAATATTTGTTCCAGACAGACTGTTTTATCATTGCCAAGCCAACTAGGAGCCATAAGGAGAGACTCAAACGTATATCTGAGCCTTTTATGCCTGCAAATGTGAAATTGATTGCAATAAAATGTTTGCATACTTATGTCTTTGCTGTATTTTAGCTACACTGTTTTTAATGGTACAGCACTTTAGCCCATTGTGTGTATTCTTTTTCTGGTACTGCAATGTGTCTTATTAATGCACTTATTGTACAGTGTTTTTAGTAAATTATTAACTTATTGAATGCTAACAGCAGTGAGCACCTTATTTTTCTAGTTCGTATAGTCTTCCTCTAAAGACTGTAGGCCGCGGCCTAGCCTCGTGCGTATGACGCATTTGCGCGTCATTTGTACGTTAAGGATTCATACTCACTTTTGTACGCTAATGCTTACATGTTGCGTACTTTTACATATGCTGACTGTACGTACGTAATTTACGCAGGAATGTTTGCAAAACAACTATTGTTTTTTTTAATGTAGATTCGACAGAATAAGTTTGTGCGAATACAAATCTTGTCAGATATTCGGCGAATATTCGGCGAATAAAAATTTGAATGATTCGCTCATCTCTATTTGGCATCCGTTATCTGAATTGCTGAGATTTAAAAGATGTTAGCTACTGTATAAGGATATACCCCAAATGACCAGACACTGCATGTTGTGGCAGAAGAAGCCCAGGCTGCTGTTAAGAAGTCCTCCGCTGTCTGTCCATAGACTATTTAAACAGCGATGTGCCATGACCCATGGGAAGAAGAATGGTGAAGGTCACATGGGTTACTCTCCTTCTTAGTTGTCCATAGGTGTCTCCTCTTCTGGCAAGCTGAATTGGTCAAGCATCTATGCAAAAAATTACTCAGCTATGGACTGCTAAAAAAGCAGTCATGTGAGTAAAGCAAGTGACTGCTGCCAATTTGCATCCCATTGACATTGCTATGTTTACATAGCCTGTGGATGGTCTGTGAGGGACTTCTTAACAGCAGCTCAGCTGAGCTAAAAGCATGCTGTGGGGTTATGGTGCTACAGCATGCAATGTATGGCCATTTAAGGTATATCCTCAAAAAGTGAGTAATACCTTTAATACTTCGAATGTTCAGGGCATAGCAACTTCAAGCAGGTGATCTTGTTGGTGTTCTTTTGAGCTGGACCTGTGGCTCCCACATTAAAGGACATGTTTTTAACACTTGGAGGTATAATAATTGATATAGTTTATTTTTCCTTTTTTTGCCTAGACACAGCCAGAAGAAATTTTTCTGTGAACTTCAAAAGTTATTTTATAAAAAATTCACATGTATTCTCCACCTTGCTATGCATTGTTGAACGACATAATTTGACTTCTCATGAAGAGAATCAGCAATTAAATAAGCTAAACAAAATGTTGCACTGTACATAGCCATACGGCCCAATGTAAAATATTGCTGTGTTGATGTGGTGGTTTGTATAAAAATGCAAATGATCATTTTGAAGGGACATTTGTTGTAATGGAATTGCGAAAATGTGATAAGGCTGCAAAAAATAGCCAAAAACAGTGCTCAACAATCTCCACAAGTGTTATAGAGGTTGAATGGAGCAGCAGTGGGCACGCAAACCCTACATTCAAACAGGAGACACAAAACCCCAATTATCATAATGGACGGGGATTCTAGCAGTCAGATCTCCATGATCAGACCTATTGTACTGAGCCAGAGGCGTAGCTACCGGGGGGGCAGGGGGGGCGACGGCTCCGGGCCCAGTGACTCAGGGGGGCCCAGCAAGGATGACCTTGCCTACTATCAGGCGAATACAAGTGAGCGCTTCCATTATGGAAGCGCTCACTTGTATTTAGGGACCCCCATCAGACCTCAGATCAGCCCACCCAGCCACATAGGATTAAAATAAAAAACTTTACTTACCTGTTCTGCGCTGCGGCTGCCCTCCGGTCCGCGCTCTGCTCTCTTCCCTGGCGGCGCGCACTATGACCTGACGCTGCACGCTGATCTGAGGTCTGATGGGGGCACAATACGCTGATCTGAGGTCTGATAGGGGCACAGTAGGCTGATATGAGGTCTGATGGGGGCACAGTCTGCTGATATGAGGTCTGATGGGGGCACATTCTGCTGATATGAGTTCTGATGGGGGCACATTCTGCTGATATGAGGTCTGATGGGGGCACAGTCTGCTGATCTGAGGTCTGATGGGGGCACAATACGCTGATCTGAGGTCTGATGGAGGCACAATACGCTGATCTGAGGTCTGATGGGAGCACATTAAGCTGATCTGAGGTCTGATGGGGGCACAATACGCTGATGTGAGGTCTGATGGGGGCACAGTAGGCTGATGTGAGGTCTGATGGGGGCACAGTAGGCTGATATGAGGTCTGATGGGGGCACAGTCTGCTGATATGAGGTCTGATGGGGGCACATTCTGCTGATATGAGGTCTGATGGGGGCACAGTCTGCTGATATGAGGTCTGATGGGGGCACAGTCTGCTGATCTGAGGTCTGATGGGGGCACAATACGCTGATCTGAGGTCTGATGGAGGCACAATACGCTGATCTGAGGTCTGATGGGAGCACATTAAGCTGATCTGAGGTCTGATGGGGGCACAATACGCTGATGTGAGGTCTGATGGGGGCACAGTAGGCTGATGTGAGGTCTGATGGGGGCACAGTAGGCTGATATGAGGTCTGATGGGGGCACAGTCTGCTGATATGAGGTCTGATGGGGGCACATTCTGCTGATATGAGGTCTGATGGGGGCACAGTCTGCTGATATGAGGTCTGATGGGGGCACAGTCTGCTGATCTGAGGTCTGATGGGGGCACAATACGCTGATCTGAGGTCTGATGGAGGCACAATACGCTGATCTGAGGTCTGATGGGAGCACATTAAGCTGATCTGAGGTCTGATGGGGGCACAATACGCTGATGTGAGGTCTGATGGGGGCACAGTAGGCTGATGTAAGGTCTGATGGGGGCACAGTAGGCTGATGTGAGGTCTGATGGGGGCACAGTAGTCTGATGTGAGGTCTGATGGGGACAAAGTAGGCTGATGTGAGGTCTGATGGGGGCACAGTAGGCTGATGTGAGGTCTGATGGGGGCTCAATACGCTGATCTGAGGTCTGATGGGGACACAGTACGCTGATCTGAGGTCTGATGGGGGCACAAAACGCTGATATGAGGTCTGAAGGGGGCACAAAACGCTGATCTGAGGTCTGATGGGGGCACAGTAGGCTGATGTGAGGTCTGATGGGGGCACAGTAGGCTGATGTGAGGTCTGATGGGGGCACAGTAGGCTGATGTGAGGTCTGATGGGGGCACAATACGCTGGTCTGAGGTCTGATGGGGCACAATAAGCTGGTCTGAGGTCTGATGGGGGCACAATACGCTGATCTGAGGTCTGGTGGAGGGCACAATACGCTGATCTGAGGTCTGATGGGGCACAGTAGGCTGATGTGAGGTCTGATGGGGGCACATTCTGCTGATCTGAGGTCTGATGGGGGCACAATATGCTGATCTGAGGTCTGATGGGGCACAATACGCTGATCTGAGGTCTGATGGGGGCACAGTACGCTGATCTGAGGTCTGATGGGGGCACAGTACACTGATCTGAGGTCTGATGGGGGCACAGTACGCTGATCTGAGGTCTGATGGGGGCACAGTACGCTGATCTGAGGTCTGATGGGGCACAATACGCTGATCTGAGGTCTGATGGGGGCACATTCTGCTGATCTGAGGTCTGATGGGGGCACAATATGCTGATCTGAGGTCTGATGGGGCACAATACGCTGATCTGAGGTCTGATGGGGGCACATTCTGTTGATCTGAGGTCTGATGGGGGCACAATACGCTGATCTGAGGTCTGATGGGGGCACAGTAGGCTGATCTGAGGTCTGATGGGGGCACATTCTGTTGATCTGAGGTCTGATGGGGGCACAATACGCTGATCTGAGGTCTGATGGGGGCACAGTAGGCTGATGTGAGGACTAATGGGGGCACATTCTGCTGATCTGAGGTCTGATGGGCCGGTTACAATACGCTGATCTGAGGTCTGATGGGGGCACAATACGCTGATGTGTGCTGATGGGGGCACAGTAGGCTGATGTGAGGTCTGATGGGGGCACAATCTGGGGCTGATGGGCACAATACGCTGATCTGAGGTCTGATGGGGGCACAGTAGGCTGATGTGAGGTCTGATGGGGCATATTCTGCTGATCTGAGGTCTGATGGGGCACATACGCTGAACTGAGGTCTGATGGGGCACAGTACGCTGATCTGAGGTCTGATGGGGCACAATACACTGATCTGAGGTCTGATGGGGCACATTCTGATGATCTGAGGTCTGATGGGGGCACATTCTGCTGATCTGAGGTCTGATGGGGGTACAATACGCAGATCTGAGGTCTGATGGGGGACATTCTGTTGATCTGAGGTCTGATGGGGGAAGGGGACTGTTAGTTTATGATGTAAAAACTGGGGACAGGTTTCCTTTAACATAGGAGTCCCGTTGTTTTTTAATCCTATTACTCCTATATTTTACTGCATTATATGGTAGAGTATTTAGAGTAGGGTATGTAGAAAGTCTATTGTACTGTACTTAACAGCATAGATGATCTAGCAGTTTATATAGTCATCTTTCTAATACAATATTATAACCACAACTAGTAGTATGTGCCTGTGAAGTTGGAAACGTGCGTTTGGGAAGCCAAGTGGGGGGCCCACTCAAGTATGTTTCGCCCCCCCTGTGCTGAACCTCTAGCTACGCCTCTGACTGAGCCAATCTTATGTATATGGTAATAGAGCCCCCTAGGCTCCACTAGGTCTGATATACTTTGTGGTTGTATAAACCAGGGATGGGCAACCTGAGGCTTTCCAGCTGTTGCAAAACTACGACTCCCAGCATGCCCACACTGCCTACAGCTATCAGCCTACAGTAGGGCATGGTGGGAGTTGTAGTTTTACAACAGCTGGGGAACCGCAGGTTGGCCATCCCTTGTATAAATAAATATTCTTCAGATTGACCTTTGTGACCCAATTAGAATCAACCTAACAGATGCCAACACCTTTGGTGGTACAACTGGGCTCCTTTTTCAGGTGTTCAAGTAGGCATGCACAGTACCTCAAACACTCAAATCACTATATCCCATTGAAATTCATGAAGGGCCCAGACACTAAGGGGCACATTTATTAAGACCGGTGTTTTAGACACTCATCTTAATAAGGCCATGCGTTGGATTCACAGGAGTTATGAAGAGGTGCAGGCATCTACATAACTTTGGCACATCCAGAGCTGCTTCTAAATGTAAGCCAACTTCCTAGCTGTCTTATATTTAGACCATTTTCTATGCCTAAACCAGCCGTAGAAAATGATGAATGACCCTTCCCCGCCCATGCCATGCCACCTTTTTTAGACCTGGCACCTAATTTAGGCGTATTTCTTTTTAATAAATGACCACCTAAGTCTTTACTTACACTAGTGGGCCTAGAAACATGTATGTCTCTACATAATGACATGAGTGAATATATATTAGGCTGTAAATCATTCCTGCTAGGATCTATCTGTTAATAATGTTCAGAATCACATTTGGTACATGAAGCCCAAACACCCCATACCTTACTGCATGTCCCCATTTAACAAGGCTCTCATCTTCTGTGGACACTACATGTTAGTATCTATACTATATGTATGATGAAATATGAATTGTGGAAGTATGGCTGCGCCGGTAACTATTTTTGTACATACCTGGCGTCACATTTTTGTACATATTTCATATGTGCCAGTTGGATGGGAAGGTTGAGTGAGCATGAATAATGAAGCAACTCCCCAAGGTTGAACCAGGATGGAGGACGTTGTCCTTCCAGCCCCACCCCTTTTGGTGATGGGAATTAAAAATACCACGGACCACAGACATTTTAATTGACTCAAGTTGGGAGACCTAATCTAATTGGACGGTATACCTCTTCTTCCTTGTTTCCAGGAAGCAAGAACTTTTACCACACAATAAGTATTAGACTTTTCTGTTTTTCTCCTTTTAGTTTAATTGTGTATGTGTGTGTTTGTCTAATTTGATTCCCCGTCCCTCGTACATGACAGGGGGCATATCATCATCATTGATAGGATATGTCATCAATGTCAGGTAGGTGCAGGTACCTTGGGGTCCTTTGGGGCCCCCGAAGTGAAGTGTCCACGCATTAGCGCCATGCTCGCCTTTCATTTATATAGGAGTTCTGAAAACTATGCAAGTGTGGCCACCTCTCCATTCACTGCTGTGTAACTTCTGGAAATAGCGGCTATTTTTAGAACTCCCAAGATGGCGAACGGATCATGGCTGCTCTCTGTTCAATTCAAGGGCCCTGTTCTGGAGATCGGAGCAGGTCCCAGAGGTGGGCACTATCTGACATTGATGGCATCTCCTAGTATTACTCCATTAAGGTTCCAGATGGGCTAACTCCTTTAAGGTTTGAAACATTGCTTGTATGAATGCATATCTGGGGACAATCAACAAGCATTGATGGAGGATACTATGAATTTGGACTGTGCGCATTGGCATGCTTGTGTGTTGTAGGAAAATTTTATTGCAAGCTACATTGCAGCACCTTAGGAAATGTTGGTATGTTCATTGATAGAGAAAAAATTGGTATGGGAATAAATGGGAAATGGGCATAAATGACCAACTATAATAAGCAATGGTAAGACTTGTCTAGTGAAGGTACAGCACAAGAAAATTCCTTCTTCTATCTTTTATATTTCTTTGCACTTGTTGACTGACTATATCTTCTTGTATCTATTGCTATATTTGTGAATTTTAGTCTTTGTTGGTTTTCATTCCGAATTCTCCTGTTAGCAATTGAAGGAAACAGAATCCATTAACCAGGCCTCTATGGGTGAATATTTCAGCCTCTCATTTTTCTACTAATTGGGTAAAGAAGTTTTAATTTAAAAAATATTCCCCAATCGATTATGAAAATGTCACTGAATATGATACTTTAAGCTGTATGGGCATCTTGTTGCTGCAAATCATCATCTCCAAAGGCGGAGAGATTTCTACAAAATTGCAGTTTAACTCCATGTACCATTTCCTGTTAGTGGATCCTATCTGCATATGATATTTCACTTTTGATGTACTGTATGTCCTAATACAGAAATATATTGAAGAAAGTTTACTGATGCATTTTTGCATCTCTAGTCACATTTCCACCCCCAGCTATTCATTCTCAATGTAAATGTGATGGTCAATACCACTGATTATAACCTAATTGTGATTGTCAGACTGGGGTTCCTAGGGCCCACTAAATAAAAATTATTCTCAAGGCCCCTATATCAAGATTTATCGTCATAGAGTTTAATAGGTTCTGAATCAAATACATAGACCCTAGTTGCAAATGATTGGCTTGAAAGGTAGCCAGATGATGTTTTTTCTTCTGAATCTTTGGGACTCATTATGATATCAGAGCTTGGGCCCAACAGAGGATCCTCCAATAGCATGTTGCTTATTCCCACAGGCAAGCACTTTGAGGATCTTCAGGTTTGAATGCAAAGAGCACATGCTTCTAGTTTACAAGAGAATGGGCGTGTGAAGTCAGTCTGCTGAGACACGGCACAGTATATTTCCTAGCTCTTGGACAGACAATAGTACTTACAGAGACCATTAGAAGGATACTTAATGTGACAGGTCTCAAAATATGTCCGTGAGTCAATAAACCAAGTTGCATGTTCGGTCTGCCGGCACATGAAGCACCTACTGTATTACAGGAATGAAGTGTCAGGATAGAAAAAGCTGCAATTGTGCTATGGGTATGACTGGCTCCAGCTGTTAAGACGGCAATGTGAATAGATGGCAATTTTATGATACATATGCTTTCTTATCTCCAGGAATTGATGCTAAGGTGACTATTCTGTGTATAGGGGTCATCAGTATGTGCAGTAACCCAGAATAGGGTACTTACAAAATTGTTTATTGATATTTAATGTTATTTGGTTTTAAGTAATGTTTTGATGTGTTATATTGTACCTGTATAGTTTTATATGGATCAGTCAGGGTTAACAATCCTGACTCTGCCTTTGTAAGAGACTAGGAGATGGACCTACAGTCATGGCCAAAAGTTTTGAGAATGACACAAATATATTTTCACATGATCTGCTGCCCTCTGGTTTTTATGTGTGTTTGTCAGATGTTTTTATCACATACAGAAATATAATTGCAATCATATTATGAGTAACAAAAGCTTATATTGACAGTTAGAATGAGTTAATGCAGCAAGTCAATATTTGCAGTGTTGACCCTTCTTCTTCAGGACCTCTGCAATTCTCCCTGGCATGCTCTCAATCAACTTCTGGACCAAATCCTGACTGATAACAGTCCATTCTTGCACAATCAATGCTTGCATTTTGTCAGAATTTGTAGGTTTTTGTTTGTCCACCGTCTCTTGATGATTGACCACAAGTTCTCAATGGGATTAAGATCTGGGGAGTTTCCAGGCCATGGACCCAAAAATTTCTATGTTTTGTTCCATGAGCCATTTAGTTATCACCTTTGCTTTATGGCAAGGTGCTCCATCATGCTGGAAAAGGCATTGTTGATCGCCAAACTGCTCTTGGACGGTTGGGAGAAGTTGCTCTCGGAGGACATTCTGGTACCATTCTTTATTCATGGCTGTGTTTTTAGGCAAGACTGTGAGAGAGCCGATTCCCTTGGCTGAGAAGCAACCCCACACATGAATGGTTTCAGGATGCTTTACAGTTGGCATGAGACAAGGCTGGTGGTAGCGCTCACCTCGTCTTCTCCGAATAAGCTGTTTTCCAGATGTCCCAAACAATCGAAAAGGGGATTCATCAGAGAAAATGACTTTACCCCAGTCCTCAGCAGTCCACTCCCTGTACCTTTTGCAGAATATCAGTCTGTCCCTGATGTTTTTTCTGGAGTGAAGTGGCTTCTTTGCTGCCCTCCTTGAGACCAGGCCTTGCTCCAAGAGTCTCCGCCTCACAGTGCGTGCAGATGCACTCACACCTGCCTGCTGCCATTCCTGAGCAAGCTCTGCACTGCTGGTAGCCCGATCCAGCAGCTGAAACACTTTTAAGAGACGGTCCTGGCGCTTGCTGGTCTTTCTTGGGTGCCCTGGAGCCTTTTTGGCAACAATGGAACCTCTCTCCTTGAAGTTCTTGATGATGCGATAGATTGTTGACTGAGGTGCAATCTTTCTAGCTGCGATACTCTTCCCTGTTAGGCCATTTTTGTGCAGTGCAATGATGACTGCACGTGTTTCTTTAGAGATAACCATGGTTAACAGAAGAGAAACAATGATGCCAAGCACCAGCCTCCTTTTAAAGTGTCCAGTGGTGTCATTCTTACTTAATCATGACAGATTGATCTCCAGCCCTGTCCTCATCAACACCCACACCTGTGTTAATGGAGCAATCAATGAAACGATGTTAGCTGGTCCTTTTAAGGCAGGGCTGCAATGATGTTGAAATGTTTTGGGGGATAAAGTTCATTTTCTAGGCAAATATTGACTTTGCAAGTAATTGCTGTTAAGCTGATCACTCTTTATAACATTCTGGAGTATATGCAAATTGCCATTATAAAAACGGAAGCAGTAGACTTTGTAAAAATTAATATTTGTATCATTCTCAAAACTTTTGGCCATGACTGTAGATCCGTCCCTAGTTCAGTCAAATGTTAGCTGAAGAAGAGGAACGAGGTACATGTGTTCTACATGCATGTCTATAGGAAGATGTAGAAGTTGCACATGGCTGTGGGAACCCAAACATCTCTGTCACATTAGAAAACACCACTATAATAAATGGTACATGGTACGTGGGGCCCTGTGACAGATATTGTATTGGGACCCATGAGCTTCAAGTCATTCCTCTACACTCACTGCTAGGAGCAGTAGAATCAATAGAAGGTTCCTTAGATGAGAACATTTTGTTCAGGGGTTTTCCAGTAGTGACAAGGTTGGGATTCTTCAAATTATAATACTAATTATGTCTCAAACCTGTCCCGGAGAAAAATGGCTTTATTTCTCAACCAGAGTCCAGCTTCCATTCTCTAGGCCAGGGGTAGGGAACCTCCGGCTCTCCAGCTGTTGTGAAACTACAATTCCCAGCATGCTTCATTCATTTCTATGAGAGTTCTTAGAAGAGCAGAGCGAGTATGCTTGCTGGGAGTTGTAGTTTCACAACAGCTGGAGAGCCGGAGGTTCCCTACCCCTGCTCTAGGCTGTACTGGACAAATGGACTTGTAATGGCTAATATGGAACACAAGGACAATATTTTCTTGCAGGTTTTGATATGTGTGGTCCTGAATCAACTCAGTTTCCTAAGAATAAGACCAGACACATTGTGCAGCAACCAAAGATTAATGAATAACCTACTTCTTTATGAGTAGCCTACTAAGGGTTCTGTATAAAACGCTGAAAGATCCCACATGACCACTAACACAGTTTGATTAAATTAACTCCTTGGAAAAGCAAGGTGTAATACACTCCCAGAAATAGATATGCTGCAAACTAACATCTCCACCTGCCACTTTAACAAATGGTGCCAGCCAAGTTTCAATAAAATTAAAGATGTGATAATCATTGGTGATGAACAGAATTTACATATCCCTATAGAAATATTTATTACAAAAGCGGCAATTAAAACTGCCCATTAAGTTGGAGGGCCAGGGATATTACATTTTGAAAAGAAGGGTCCCTTGACTTTTATCAACTGTGTCTAACCAAGTTGAGTGCTGATCACTGATGGTCTTCTTCATTTTGGGCCTTATGTATGTATACAGTAAAGCCATGTGCCACAGAGTCCCTGTGGCTTGTTTTACAGTACCTGTTTATGGAAATGCTTCTACAGGAGAATAACCCTAAATTGTGGTAAGTTCTTTTTGCATGAACTCATATGGAAAAAAACCTGGATATGCCTCCATGTGAAAGTATAGTATGCGCCTATAGTTTTCCATTGGTGCCATACAAAACTATTACTGCATTAGCTATAAAGCTGGCCACAAACTTTAGATATGTGTATGTTGGTTTTGAGGGAAAGCATGCCCTAATTTTTACATAACATGCAGGCTTCTATGAGACAATCATAGAATTATATGGCAGTGGAAGAACAAAGATCTAGACTGATAGCTTGACCAATCTTAATCATAGGTTCCTAATATGTATTGATCCCAGTCAGGATAACCCCTCTATTATTTATTTAATAAATTTCCTCTTGCACCTCCTGGCACTGCCCCAGTTTCTACCTGATCTTTTTTTCAGGGAGGACATAAATACTGTGTCCCTCCTGGCTCCATTTTGCACAAGCATCAAATTTGATAAGTGGATCTATCACGTTAGCAATTATGATTGCTGTGATGTTCTGAAAGTGACTAGGTTTTATTGAACCTCAAGCTCAATTTGTAGGTTTTATTATTTCCAGGCAGTAATACCTCACAGCTACCATACTGAGACAATATTAGGCCATCTGTTTTGTGAGAATGTTGCCATCATTCTTTGTTAGAATGGGTCGTTTTATAAAATTAGACTATGAGACAGTATATTTTGCTATTACTTATAGTCTACAGATCATACATCTAGAGCTGTAATTTAACTTACAGGGGTTATCCAATATTTATTAAAATTATGCAGGGAGCAGGGGGAGTACAAAATGAAAAACTCACCATTATAATGTCCTGCCAGTTCCATGCCATTGCTCCAGCACCCGAAGTTCTGAAACCTTCTGGGCCTGTACTGATAATGTCATGATTATGTGTGTCATGTAACAGATGCAGACCAAACGAGGATCAAAGCAGCAGAACTGACTGCAATGTACTTCTGGGAGATGCAGCTGCTTGATTGTCACATGTAACATGCCCACCCACAGCTACAAAGGGGTGTGTAAAGAGAATAAAACGGGTGGAAATGACACTGGAGATCAGCATTTTATCAAGTCATATATTTACAGTATATTAATTTTAATAAATACTAATAGTGAGCACTAACTTCACTTAATTTGTGGGATAACCCCTTTAATGAGGGGCTTTCACATGTGCCATTTTGAAGCAGTGTTTGGAACCAAAGCAAGTTGTGGATAATAAAATGATGGGAAATATACAAGAAAGAGTCTACTTCTCACTTTGCCTAAATTCACTGTTAGTTTTGTATTCACAAACTGCATGATACTTGCACATGTGAAGGCACTTCTCCAGGAATAGAGTGTTTTACCAGGTGCTTGCAGTCTGCCTTCGTAAATAAAACATTCATACTTACCTGCTCCTTGACACTCCAGTTCTCCACACTGCCTCCGCTGCATCTGTTTTCCAGTCCTTGGCTTGTTTTTCTCCAGTTCTGCATGGGCATGGTCTTAAGAAAACAAGCCTGGGACCAGAACCTGCGGAGGCAGAACAGAGAACCGGAGGGGGGAGGAGCAGGTAAGTATGAATCTTCTATTTACAGAGACAGACTACGGGCAGTTGGTAAAAGTACTCCTGGAAAACCCCATTAACACACACAACGTCAAAAAATTTGTGCTGAAAGTCCATTTACCCTAAGGGTACCTGTAATGTTGCAGCCGGTCTACTGTAACCACACACAGATTTACACTAATTGCCATCCTACACTTGTGCAGCGAGCCTAGAAGAGGAGATTGGATAGGAGAAGTGATAGTAGCAATAATGGGGTTATAATTACTTACTCTGACCCTCCCCTGGGCTGTGCAGTGATTGGGAAGGGTGCACCTTTTCCTCCCTTCAGGGCATACCCTGATCTTGATTCAGGGTGCCTTTGGTGACGAATTGTGAGGAGCAAGGCAGGGTCCCTTGCAGCTTTGAAGGGTGCAATGATGAGGCAGTTTTTGCAGCAGAACAATTCTTTACTGAAGAATTGAGTTTAAGCACACCAATTACAGTTCTCAGCGCACATGAACTTGCAGGTTTTAATTGAGTGCACTTTCCACAGATCTTACAGGTAACAAGTCTGCAAAGGTAATAAATAAGTCAAGATGTCTTCTTTAAGCAATTCTTTCCACACTGCACTTCTCTAACTGAATCTTGCACAAGCATCCAGGGATGGGGTTTAACTTTTCTCTTTCTGCCATGCAACCTCAGGGTGGACCGTAAGCAGTGTGGCCCTGGGCAAAATTGAAAGTGGGGTCCCAAATCCTGAAATATCGGACCAGAAGTCTGACAGGACTTTATAGGCACAGACAGCAGTTGCACCCACAGCAGCTAATTGTAGACTGTCACATCATCTTCATACCTCCCAACTTTGTAAATCAACAAAGAGGGACACATTTACGGCAAATTTATTTCAGCACTAGGACACGCCTCTAACTCCGCCCAAAACATAACTATACACCTAATCCCACCCAGTCCCCTTACTGCTCCACATAGTAAATATTCCCCAGTTATGTGCCCCCATTAATATGCCCAGCTGTGCCCCCAGTAATATGCCCTGTTATGTGCCCCCAGTAATATGCCCAGCTGTGCCCTCAGTAATATGCCCAGCTGTGCCCCCCAGTAATACGCCCAGTTATGTGCCCCCAGTAATATGCCCACATTGTGCCCCCAGTAATATGCCCACATTGTGCCCCCAGTAATATGACCAGCTGTGCCCCCAGTAATATGCCCAGTTATGTGCCCCCAGTAATATGACCTGCTGTGTCCCCGTATAATATGCCCACATTGTGCCCCCAGTAATATGCCCACATTGTGCCCCCAGTAATATGACCAGCTGTGCCCCCAGTAATATGCCCAGTTATGTGCCCCCAGTAATATGACCTGCTGTGTCCCCGTATAATATGCCCACATTGTGCCCCCCTATAATATGCCCACATTGTGCCCCCAGTAATATGCCCCCATTGTGCCCCCCCAGTAATATGTTGTGCCCCCAGTAATATGCCCACATTGTGCCACTCACAGAAAGTTTAAAAAATAAACACCATATACTTACCTTCTTCTTAGCAACATCTGCAGCAGGCCATCGGCTACTCTAGTCTATGGAGGTACTGTGGATGACACTGTTATGGGGGATCTGTGGATGACACTGTTATGGGGGATCTGTGGATGACACTGTTATGGGGGTACTGTGGGTGACACTGTTATGGGGGTCTGAGGAAGACACACTATTATGGGGGATCTGTGGATGACACACTATTATGGGGGATCTGTGGATTATACACTGTTATGGGGGATCTGTGGATTATACACTGTTATGGGGGATCTGTGGATAACACACTGTTATGGGGGATCTGTGGATGACACACTGTAATGGGGGATCTTTGGAAGACACACTGTTATGGGGGATCTGTGGATGACACACTGTAATGGGGGATCTGTGGATGACACACTGTTATAGGGAATCTGAGGAAGACACACTGTTATGGGGGTCTGAGGAAGACACACTGTTATGGGGGTCTGAGGAAGACACACTGTTATGGGGGATCTGTGGATGACACGCTGTTATGGGGGATCTGTGGATTATACACTCTAATGGGGGATCTGTGGATTATACACTGTTATGGGGGATCTTTGGATGACACACTGTCATGGGGGATCTGTGGATGACACTGTTATGGAGGATCTGTAGATGACACTGTTATGAGGGATCTGTGGATGACACACTGTTATGGGCATCTGTGAATGACACTGTTATGGGGGATCTGTGGATGACACTGTTATGGAGGATCTGTGGATGACACACTGTTATAAGGAATCTGTGGATGACAAACTTTTATGAGGGATCTGTGGATGACACACTGTTATGGGGGAGGCGTCGCTTAACACAGGGTCATAATGTGGCTCCCAGTATTAATAGTGCCCTCAGTAATAGTAATGCCTCCATTAGTACCCCCCCAGAATTAATAATGTCCCCATTAGTGCCCCAGTAATAGTAATGTCTCCATTAGTGCCCCTAGAATTAATAACTCGCTGATCACTGGAAGCTCAGGATAGGACCTGCACTCCAGTGTGATGATGTCTCGCAGGTCCTGTCCTGCACATCCAGTGAGCAGCGAGCGTTCACTGTGGCGAGATCAAATGGATGAGGTGAGTGCTTTTTTTTTTTCTTAACACAAGTGGGGGAGGTGGGAGTTAATGGCTGTACTAATGAGCGCTCCACAATGGAAGCTTCATTAGTAACAGGCCTTATAGGAATACCAGCAATTATTATTGGCACTGGCATTAAATTACCGGCTTGGCCGGCCGGGTGGCAACCCTTCTCAGATCAGACCACCAAATCAGATCCCCAATCCTCAGCAGACCCCACAAATCAGAACCCCAATCCTCAGCAGACGCCACAATCAGACCACCCCCAAGCCAAAGGTCAAACATTAAAAAAATTAAATAAACTTACCTCTCCTGTTCTGCACTCCCTGGTCTTTTTCCGGTCTGTGCTACACTGTGTATGGACATCTCCTGAAGAAGACCAAGGAGAGGCGAGTACAGCTAGCGGAGCGCTAGACTCATTGCTACCCGCACCTCCCGCATACTGATGACCGCTTCCATAATGGAAGCGATCATTAGTGGTGTTCAGCGAACTTCTGTTTTCAAGTTCAGCGTACAAGGTTGGGATTACCTAAGAATTCCGTTATGGATTCCGCTACCACGGACTATAACTTATAATCCGTGGTAGCGGAATCCATAATGCAACCCTAACCTTATACGCCGAACCACAAGTTCGCTCAACACTCATCATTATTAGTGATAATCAAGCATCCCGATGTTCGGGTGCTCGGGTGCTCTGGCCAAACACTAGGTGGTGCTCGAGTGCTCGGCCAAGCACCCGAGTATAATGGAAGTCAAGGGGAGAAGACCAGGCACCCCCTGCTCTGCAGAGGGGAGGGTGTCTGGTCCATAGGGAAACGTCAGAAAATGGTGGAAACACCACAGAAATGGTTAGGGAACAGCATGGGGAGGATGTCTGGATGGATCTTGAACACCGAAGTCACTGCTATTAAAGATGATGTCCGACTATTACGCCACTTTTGCGGAATGACAAAAATACCCCCCAAAAACCCAAGATAACATCGATTTTACAGGAAATATTGTTAGGAAACATATATTTACTTGTAAGGTAAGCGCAAAAAACCCCAAAAATTTAAGGGTGACACTCTGCTGCCGAGCTGACAGCCCAAAAAATTTAAGGGTGACACGCTGATGCCAAGCTGACCGTCCCAAACATTTAAGTGTGATACGCTGATGCCGAGCTGACCATCCAAAAAATGATATTCTTGATGTGACATTCTGCTGAAGAGCAGACCATTAAAAAATTTTAAGTGTGACACGCTAATGCCGAGCTGACCGTCCAAAAAAATTAATTCTTGGTGTGACATTCTGCTGAAGAGCAGACCGTTAAAAAAATGTAAGTGTGACACGCTAATGCCGAGCTGACCATCCAAAAAATGATATTCTTGATGTGACATTCTGCTGAAGAGCAGACTGTAAAAAAAATTTAAGGGTGATACGCTGATGCCGAGCTGACCGTTTTGATTTGAAATTCTTGATGTGACATTCTGCTGAAGAGCAGACCGAAGAAGAAATGACCAGGGCACGGGTTATGTTTCTGGACACATACTGGTGTAAGGCGGGGACAGCACACCGGGAAAAATAGTGGTGGCTGGGGACTGCATAACGAGGGACAGCCGCCTCCATCAGGCTGCAAAAAGCCTCGGTGTCCACCAGCCTAAATGGCAACAAGGCCAGCAATTTAGAAAGTTGCGGGTTTAGAGTTGTGGCCTGTGGGTGGGTGGCAGGGTATTTACGCTTGCGTTCAAATGCCTGGGGTAAGGACATTTGAACGCTGTGCTGGGACATTGAAGTGGACGTGCTGGCTGATGGTTCCTGCGAAGGTCTAGGTGCATCTGGGCCTGCGTCTTGGACAGCAGGTAACAGAGGGGAAGAGGAGGCAGTAGTGTGACATGCAGACACAGATCGTGGACCCAGGCGTTCGGCCCACCTTTTAGGGTGCTTTGCTGTCATGTGGCGGATCATGCTGGTGGTGGTCAGGTTGCTGGTGATTACACCCCTGCTCATCTTGGTACGGTACAGGTTACAAATTATAATACGTTTATCGTCAGCACTCTCCTCAAAAAAACGCCAGACGGCGGAACACCTAACCCTTGGCAAGGTAGCTTGCTGCAAGGGGCTGCTCTGGGGAACAGTTGCGGGCCTGGTTGGCATGGCCTGCCTTCTCCCTTTTGCCACCTCACTCCCTCTTCCAGCCTGTTGCGCTGCTGCGGATCCCTCCCCCTCTGTACTGCTGTCCTCGCTCGGCTTGCCACCTTCCAAGGTTGGGTCAGCTATTTCATCGTCCACCACCTCCTCTTCCACATCCTCACTCTGGTCCTCCTCCTGACATGGTGAACTAACAAGAACCTGACTTAACTGCGTCTCATCCACAACCTCTTGAAACACTAATTGCCCTTGACTTATTGGCAACTGTGTCTCATCATCATCATGCACCTCGTGAGACAATAGTTGCCGGTCCCCACCGTCATCTTCTTCAGACTGTGTTTGCTCATTAGGTTGGGAATCAGGGCATAATATCTCCTCATGTCCCACTTCAAGCGGCCTTGGCGAGAGGCCCGAGCCAAGGAACGGTGATGAAAAAAGCTCCTCGGAATATCCCAATGTGGGATTAGTTGTTTTCCCAGACTCTGCATGGTGGGAGGAAGGAGGATCAGGGTGAGGATGCGGTTGCCCAGACTCTTGGTTACTGAGACTGGACTTTGTGGAAGAGGGGGTGGTGCTGAACCGACTGGAAGCATTATCAGCTGAAATCCAACCGACTACCTGCTCGCACTGGTGTGGCGACAAGAGTTGTGTCTTGTGCCGCCCTGCAAACTGTGACATGAAGCTAGGAATTGTGGATGACTTTGTTTCTTGGGCTCTGCCAGCAGGCACAGTTTCACCGCGCCCAGAGCCATGGCCTCTGTGTTCACCATCAGCAGCACGCCCTCTTCCCCGTCCCTTAGTGCGCGCCTTGCACATATTGTATAGTATGTATGCAACTTGGTCACAACTACAGTAGTGCAGATTTTTATTAACTATATGATCGCAAACGTTATAGAGCAGATGCAAATGAGGAACTGCAGCCTAAATTAACGGTATTAAATGTAACAACGGATGTCAGCTACATAGACTTTTGAACGGTTGTAATACGCTATACACCTAGCGTTACTGACAGAGCACACTTGGGTTTTCTTTTGCCACCCAAAAAAAAAAAGCAGACATATTTCACAATGGACTTTGGTCTTTTTGGAACAGAAACAATCTTTCTACCTACCCAAATCCTATCCCTATAGTTTAATTACCTCCTTGGGCAAATTAAACTGCAGACGCAAATGAGGAACTGTGGCCTAAATTATCGGTATTAAATGTAACAACAGATGTCAGCTACATAGACTTTTGAACGGTTGTAATACGCTGTGCACCTAGCGTTACTGACAGGGCACACTTGTGTTCTTTTTTCCACCAAAAAAAAAAAAAATTCAGAAGGATTTAACAATGGACTTTTGTGTCTTTTGAACAGTGAGACTAACCCTGCCTATAGAAATTCTATCCCTACACTAGTCCCTCCTTGCGCAAATGTTATACAGCAACACGCAAAAGAAGTACTGCGGGCTTAACAGCAGAAATTATAGCAAAGTATGTCAGCTATATAGTATACAGAGAGTATCCTACAGCATGCAGAAACAGCAGCACATGTGGCATTAATAGCAGGCTACCTAGTGCTATTTTCACCACCTTTAAACACCCCAAAAATAATAAAATATTACTTTGTGCCAGATACAATAGCCCTTAAAAGGGCTTTTGGGTCTTTTTGAGTGATTTCTATCCCTGCCTAGCGTGCTTCTCTCCCTACAGTGTATGTCCCTCCTTGCTGCAGCAGCGCATGTGGCGTTAATGGCAGGCCACCTAGCGCTATTTTCACCACCTTTAAAGTCCTCCAAAATAATAAAAAGTGTAGGTTTGTGCCAGACATAATAGCCCTTAAAAGGGCTTTAGGGTCTTTGTTTAGCGATTTCTATCCCTGCCTAGCATGCTTCTCTCCATACACTGTCTGTCCCTCCATGCAGCAGCTCTCTCTGTCTAACCCTGGCCGGGTCACATGTCACCGGGAGCTTTATAGCACCCGGTGACATGTGACCCTGCCAGGCAATCAGTGTAATGACAGTAGCTAAGATGGCTACTGGCATTACACTGAATGCCATCCCTCCCCGCACGCTAATTAGCGGGGAGGTGACTCGAGCAATACCGCATGGTCCTGAGCACTGCCATGTTCGGCCGAATAGTGTATTCGGCCGAACATGTTTGCTCAACACTAATCATTGTCAGTCACTCTATAAGACACACTACAATTTTTCCACCTCTTTTGGTGGGTATCTATAGGGTAAAAATACAATAAATATTATCACCAACATATTTCCTCAAAAAAAGTATATATATATATATATATATATATATATATATATATACTGTATATATATAAATATATATATATATTACACAGATATATATAGGCACATATGCATGCATACATACAGTACATAGATATTTATAGGTACATATACATACATGCAGATATAGATATATATAGGCACATATACATACATGCATGCATACATAGATATATATATATATACACAAACATAACAAACACAGTTTGGCCACTTATCTTTTTACTTGGCGGCTGCAGGAGAGGAGCAGTCAGGATCCTCCTTGCCGGAGGATGAGAAGGGGGAGCTCCTCTGACGGTATACAGAGAGGTTTTTTCTTCCTGACCTCTGCATGCTTTCTTCTGAGCGCGGACCGCTGGGCAGCATCAATCAGCGCTGGTATGTAATGGTGCTGCCCTGTGGTCCCCAGCCTGCACTCGGGAGAGATAAGCAAATAACCTGCCGGCATACCGGCAGCCAGAGCAAAATACAGGATAGGCAACCCTATCAGCCCACTAAACTATAAACAGCAGGAGGCCCCTTTCAGAAAGGGGGCCCTGGGCAATTGCACTGTCCCCCCAACGCCGGCCCTGACCGTAAGGACAGATTATGCTCTACACCTGTTTAGAATATGTTGTTGTACAGTACTTACTATACAATGTATGCTTCCACAATGTCCTCTCAGAGATGTGAATATTTTCTCATGCAGGTGCTTCAAATGTGTCTAGGCACAATAAGACTTTAAATTCCTTGACACATGGCAATGGAAACTGTGTGGTCCTTTTCAGGCAGCCATTCTCAAAAGAACTTCTCTCTGTACCTCATCTTTTACATCTGGCACACTTTATGAGCATGCAAAGTTTGTTAAGGGCCTTGATCTGGTTGGTACCTATTCCAGGGCTGACTTGTCTTTCAGATAGCATGTGCTCACTTCTCTCTGCTCTTAGACTCACACATTGTCTCAATTATGGACTGGACAGCCTGACCTCTCTATTCTATATAGGGACTGTGACACCAACCCCATCTAGTGGTGGATGTAAATATGGTCTATTAACACCTTGCATGCAATTATTATAGTAATTGCATATACCACACAAAAGTTCATTTTAACCTATTTGCAGTGGGCCTTTGGTCTGCAGTGGGACGCTGCACTTGCAACTTGAAACCATGTTAAGAACAGAGTTGAGCCCAATGTAGTACCCCAGAATAGGGTCCCTGCAAAAAGCTGATTGTCCTTATGTTGGATTGTTATGTGAAATGTTGAGATGTGTTGTATTTATGTTTCCCTACTCTATAGTATTATGAATAGGTCAGGGTTAACAACCATGAACCAGCCCTTTTAGAATGCTAAGGAATGGACCTAAGTCCAACCTAATGACTAGAGGGAGTTTTAGCTTAGCTGAAACTAAGAGGACACAAGTCTACTCGCTCTAGGTCCGAGTCCCAGAGAAGCACCATCTTTGAGACAGTTGTAACTTTATCCAAAGTAATCCAGAGAAATAGAGAGAAAGAGAAGGAAGACTAGAAGGCCTAGTACCTGCAAAGTCATGGAATGGGGTCAGTCAGCAAGGTACTGTGCTTGTTTCAGGCTGATATAGATATAGTTGAAGCTTAGCCTTCCACAATGAGAAGGTCTGGCCAGCCATATCTTAAATCTCAGCTTAGGAATTACAGAACCTATACTAAACCTTCAAATGCATGCCTAAGTTTCCACAGAGAGACTTTAGAAAGACAGAAAGAAGTATCTCGAACCCCCATCATTGCAGCTATTTTCCATACATTGCTAAGAACAATTGGACTGTGTTATATGCTTTGGAACAGTGTCTTAATACTGTTTGATGAACTACTACTCCTATTCTGCACTTTAGTAAAGAGAGACCTCCTTTTATTTTAACTAACCGGTCTGGTCACTGTTTTCAACACCATTCGCTGGCTACAGCACCCACATGTACACTCCTGCCTTACACCCTGTAATAACACCTAACAACAAGGCATGATCCCCAACATCAGGGTGTGTCCCAAGAGAAGAAAGGTTCTGCGTGGTCTATGCCATTGTCCTGTGAGCATAGGGAGTGACGTGGTAGGCGCTCATTCGCTAAGGACAGTGTTGCTGAAAATGATTAATAGAAGAATATTGGAGAGAGAGGGTGCAGGGAGTTATACTGCATCAGTTTTATTTATTTATTCCTACATTTACTTATTCCTACATCAGCTGTAAACTAAGATATGTAATTCAATACCAATAGGATGGAAGCCTTTAATATTCCACTGTCATTGTGCCAACCAATACCATCCAGTCTGCACCCCTTGAGTGGGCCAAGTCTTGATGACCATGATGACCATCCTCATCTTTCACTGTCTTTACTTCTTCCAAATCTTCAAAGTCTCCATGTCCTAGAAAATTCAGCAATATGCAGAGAGATGAGGAGCTAGATGTTCCTGATGACATATTCTCATCAATATTAGATTATGTGGAAAAGGAGGAAAAATAGATGGCAGAAGAAGGGCTTCCACCTGTAGGACAGGAGAGCGCTGGGGTTGGAGAAGTGGGTATGCCAGAGCTGATTAATAATCTGTGTTTACTTTCAAATAATCTGCAGGAGATTGCAGACGAGAACAGCAATAATTTGCAGCTCAGTTTTTTTTTGTTTTTTTTTTTACTTTTTGTGGGTCAGTATGTGACAAGAAGCTGTATCTCTTAGGGATATACTGCAGCCTGCTCTTGCTAGTCACTGAGTCTCTGTTCTACTGTCCCCCTCTCCTCTACAGAAATCAATTCCACTATTTAATAGCACTATGAGGGGTGCAATGCCCCCCCATCCCCCATTTCCTTCACCACTGTCTAGATAGAGATATAGCTATATTCGTGCATGATGTTAGAAGTAGGGAGAATGAATGAAAGGTAGGTGGGTTGCATCACTGTAAGACAGGGATGCTCAACCTGTGGACCTCCACTGGTTGCAAAACTACAACTCCCAGCCTGCCCTAATAGCTGTAAGCTGTCCAGGCATGCTGGGAGTTGTAGTTTTGTAACAGCTAGAGAGCCACAGGTTTGGCATCCCTGGTATAAGATAACCACACTAGCACTAAGAGGAGGCAGTGAGCAGGGAAGCTAGTGAGGAGGTCAGTCCACCACTGAATTCAGAGAAGCAGGAAGGGGTACATAAAAAAATGAACAATATTTTGATGGTATGTATATTGCAGTATTAATTCATTTAAATTCATGTTACATTTTTGATTTTTGGCTGTTTATTCCAACATTATGGGTTAAGAGGATGAGGTGAAGGGGAATGGTAATCAACCACCATAGTCATGTATTGTACAATCCTTGATCAGTGATCAGTGGTCCATTTTGAGGCACTGGGCATTGCTGTAGTGTTTTTACTTCCCCTCGGTACTGTACAAGTTTCTAATGTCATGCTAGACTTCATATATTCTAAGGCTACATTCACACGTCCGTATGTGTGCACATCCTGGAAAACGGTCAGTTTTTTGCGGATCCGTTGTTCCGCAAAAAAATCAGTTTTTCCAGGACATCCGTTCCGTCTTTCCGTAAAAAACGGAAAGGATGTATCCATATGTCATCCGTTTTTTGCGGATCCGCAAAAAACGGAAGGATGAATAACATCTTTTTTTTTCACCCCTCCTGGAACGGAATCCGCAAATACGGATGACATGCGGATGCCTTTCCGCATGTCTTCCGCATTTTTTGCGGATCCATAGACTTTCATTGTGCTACGGACCGCAATTCGGGAGAAAAGTAGGACAGGAGGATTTCTGTTTGCGGATCCGCAAAACGGAACGGGACAGATTAACGGATGCGGACAACATGAGGTGCAATGTCCGCAGATTATCAGGACCCATTGAAATGAATGGATCCGCAAAATATCCGCAAAAACCATCCGCAATTGCGGAACGGATGCGGATAGATTGCGGATGTTTTAAACGGACGTGTGAATGTAGCCTAAGGTAAATCCGCAAAATATCCGCAAAAAACGTCCGCAATTGCAGGCATCCGCATGTCATCCGTATTTGCGGATTCCGTTCCAGGAGGGGTGAAAAAAAAAAGATGTTATTCATCCGGATCCGCAAAAAACGGATGACATATGGATACATCCTTTCCGTTTTTCACGGAAAGACGGAACGGATGTCCTGGAAAAACTGAGTTTTTTTGTGGAACAACGGATCCGCAAAAAACTGACCGCTTTCCAGGATGTGCACACATACGGACGTGTGAATGTAGCCTAAGTCGCAATTAGGATAATAGTTATCACTTCCTCATAGAAGAGGAACAGGTGTCATTCGACAGTTTCTTTCTTCTTTGTGACTGGGAAGAGCACAGTGTGTCTTCTTGTGTATATGGATAATTAGTAGTAGAGTGAGTGAATTTTCCCCTCCAACTTTGGCCTAAAACTGGACTGTAGGTTTTGTCAGTGTCCCTTGTGTATTTAACTCTGATTTTCCCCCATGGGTCAGGAAGCTCATTATCCTGTAGCCTAATTAAGAAGGCACTGAAGTGAGATACCTTAAATTGCTTTGTGAACACATCATTCTGATCATTTAAATGGTATAATGAGATTCCCATTGCAATGCACGACAGACGAGGCCTGATCTTTCCGATGGTGCAACACAAAATGAGAATTCTTTGTCGGGGTGCACAAAGCCAAAAATTATGTAAATGTGCTGAAGAGGTTTTTTAGTCCTTTCACAGTTACCAAGGTAACACAAGAAATGTTTAATTATAAAACACTTCCATTTCCAGGAGCGTGATCACATGGAGATACACATAAGATATATGATTTTTTATTTTTATTATGTTTTTTCTTCTTTTTAAACATTGTAACGTGTTCATCATTTCACAGTATCCCTTGTACCTAACTACTTCCTCCAATAGGTCTCATGCTGTGTTTCGATACTGAGCAGTTTTAGATTTAGATACACTTATGATTTACAAAAAATATATATATATACAAAATGTTCTTTGTAATTTCACGCAACATTTAAAAGTAAGGAAAAAAATCAGCAGGATGTTGTATTCAGTAAGAAGACATTGCAGTAAATGGAGATACAGTGGGGAAAAAAGTATTTAGTCAGCCACCAATTGTGCAAGTTCTCCCACTTAAAAAGATGAGAGAGGCCTAATCATAGGCAGACCTCAACTATGAGAGACAAAATGAGAAAACAAATCCAGAAAATCACATTGTCTGATTTTTAAAGAATTTATTTGCAAATTATGGTAAAGTATAAGTATTTGGTCACCTACAAACAAGCAAGATTTCTGGCTTTCACAGACCTGTAACTTCTTCTTTAAGAGGCTCCTCTGTCCTCCACTCATTACCTGTAGTAATGGCACCTGTTTGAACTTGTTATCAGTATAAAAGACACCTGTCCACAATCTCAGTCACACTCCAAACTCCACTATGGTGAAGACCGAGCTGTCGAAGGACACCAGAAAAAAAATTGTAGACCTGCACCAGGCTGTGAAGACTGAATCTGCAATATGCAAGCAGCTTGGTGTGAAGAAATCAACTGTGGGAGCAATAATTAGAAAATGGAAGACATACAAGACCACTGATAATCTCCCTCGATCAGGGGCTCCACGCAAGATCTCAACCCGTGGGCTCAAAATGATCACAAGAACTGTAAGCAAAAATCCCAGAACCATGCGGGGGGACCTAGTGAATGACCTGCAGAAAGCTGGGACCAATGTAACAAAGGCTACCGTCAGTAACACACTACGCTGCCAGGGACTCAGATCCTGCAGTGCCAGACGTGTCCCCCTGCTTAAGCCAATACATATCCGGGTCTGTCTGACGTTTGCTAGAGAGCATTTGGATGTTCCAGAAGAGTATTGGGAGAATGCAGGGGCGGACTGGGAACTTAAAGTGGCCCTGGAAAAAATATCAAAAGTGGCCCCATTTTGTAGTTGGGTTCAAATTGATGGAAGGCAGGGCCAGCAATACCATATTGTGGCACATTATACCACCCCAACAGAGCCAAATACCACAGTCCATCACAAAATACTGCTGCTAGAACAAAATACATCCCCAAAAACTTCAATGGGCAGGCTGTGAGGAGGGCTCAGGTGGCCCCCTGGGCATCGGCCCACCGGGAAATTTCCCTGTAAGGTCTACGGCCAATCCGCCCCTGGGAGAATGTCATATGATCAGATGAAACCAAAGTAGAACTGTTTCGTAGAAACACAACTCGTCATGTTTGGAGGAGAGTGAAGAAAGAAATGGAAAGAATGGGGCCATGTATCGTGAGATTTTGAGTGCAAACCTCCTTCCATCAGCAAGGGCATTGAAGATGAAACATGGCTGGGTCTTTCAG
This sequence comes from Rhinella marina, assembly GCA_900303285.1. Classification (NCBI taxonomy): domain Eukaryota; kingdom Metazoa; phylum Chordata; class Amphibia; order Anura; family Bufonidae; genus Rhinella; species Rhinella marina. Next base: position 53,607 of record ONZH01000001.1, on the reverse strand, counting down.
CATGACAATGATCCCAAGCACAGCGCCAGGGCAATGAAGGAGTGGCTTTCAAAGGCCACTGGAGTGGCATTTCAAGGTCCTGGAGTGGTCTAGCCAGTCTCCAGATCTCAACCCCATAGAAAACCTTTGGAGGGAGTTGAAAGTCTGTGTGTCCCAGCAACAGCCCTAAAACATCACTGCTCTAGAGGAGATCTGCATGGAGGAATGGCCCAACATACCAGCAACAGTTTGTGCCAACCTTGTGAAGACTTATAGAAAATGTTTGACCTCTGTCATTGCCAACAAAGGATATATAACAAAGTATTAAGATCAACTTTTGTTATTGACCAAATACTTATTTTCCACCATAATTTGCAAATAAATTCTTTAAAAATCAGACAATGTGATTTTCTAGATTTGTTTTCACATTTTGTCACTCATAGTTGAGGTCTACCTATTATGTCAATTACAGGCCTCTCTCATCTTTTTAAGTGGGTGAACTTGCACAATTGGTGGCTGACTAAATACTTTTTTTCCCCACTGTATATAAGGTTTCTCCTTCCATGTTCGCTCTTCTGAGACCTTATCTGGGACTGGAAGGGAAACTTCACTATTTGAGGTTCCCATGTAAATTATTTATAAGGAGGTTCATCAGACTCCCTGAGGAATGATTTTTTCACCTTAGCAAATGCACAAATAGGCATGGACTATATTTAAGAAATAGGTGCCACAAGGGCCAAAGCCTCAGTCAAATCTCCACAGTTTTGAATAGATTCAATGAAATTATTTCCAATGCTGTTTAAAGGGGTTGCCTATCATTTGAAGTACCTGACTGTTTTCTTCCAAAAACAACGTCACAGCGGTCCATAGCTTGTGTGTGGTATTGGAGATCTGCTCCATTCATTTAAATGGAGACAAGCTGCAATACCAGACACAGACAAGGACTGAATAGAGTAATCAAGGACAATCTGAACCAACAAGGACATGTCCCGCTACAGTCTCTTGTTGAATGTCAGTTTCATTTCTTCTATAAACATGTTATTATAGGTTTTTGCACTGTTAATTACCTTAAGATATGAACCTGGACTAGGATGAGGGATAGGCAGAGTAGCTGCCCTGGTCACTACCAAGGAGTAGAGCTCAATGAGCCATTTCTTTTAGAGTGAGGAAGGTAACTGAATGATTGTCCATCTGACAGTTACCATACTGCAGTTCATAGACCAAGGGAGAAGGGGAAGCATTCTAAAAACCGTTTCTTGGCCATCGACAGGATTTGTCCAACCATGTCTATGATCTGAACCTTCACTAATACTAGCGTTCAGCAAATTGAAACATCTGTGGAATTCGGTCTAAATTTTAGGAAAAATTTGATTAGTCATGAATCCAAATTTCTTAGTGCTTCGTGGTAACAAATCAATTTTTCCTGAAAATAAAAAAAAATTACTCCCATCTTGATTGAAAAAAAAAACACCAAAGGACCTGTGGCTAGAGTTAACACTACTGTTGAGCGAGCATGCTCGGCCGAGCATGCCGGTGCTCGGTTACACTCTGTGTTCGGCCGAACACCGGGTGTACTCGAGCGCCGTGCTCGAGTCCCCTCCCCGCACGCAAATTAATTAGTGTGCAGGGAGGGATGGCATTCAGTGTAATGTCCAGGGGCGGATTAGGAACTTAAAGTGGCCCTGGAAAAAATATTAAAAGTGGCCCCATTTTTTAGTTGGGTCCAAACTGATGGAAGGCAGAGCCAGCAATACTATATTGTGGCACATTATACCACCCCAACATAGCCAAATATCACAGTCCATCACAAGATACATCTCCAAAAACTTCCACTGGCTGACTGTGAGGAGGGCCCAGGCCGCCCACTGGGCATCGGCCCACCGGGAAATTTCCCTGTAAGGTCTATGGCCAATCCGCCCCTGGTAATGTCAGTAGCCATCTTAGCTACTGGCATTACACTGATTGGCTGGCCGGGAACGCGTCATCGGGTGCTATATAGCACCCGGTGACACGTAACCGGCCATTCTTAGTCAGGGAGAGCTGCCACAAGGAGGGACAGATAGTGTAGGGATAGAGGCGCCCTAGGCAGAGAAATAATTTATTTTAAAAAAACAAATAAAAGCCCTTTTAAGGGCTACGGGGGACATTTAGGGACCTTTTATTTTATTTTGGGCACTTTTGTAAACCAGGCACCCACCCGCTCTTCCGAGTGGGGGGTGCCTGGTTTACTCCCATTGACTTTACTCCCTAGTGCTCGGCCAGAGCACCTGAGCATACAAGCACTTTAGTGCTCGACCATCACTAGTGAACACGTCACCATGTGAACATGCTGGCCGTGCCCAGTGACATCATCACTGGTGAAATCACCGCTCGCGGCCAGAGTGATTGCGTGGTGACGTCTTCACGCTTGCCGCGGATTTTCTTCAGTCAAGATGGGAGCGGACAGCCTCTCCAAGATCAAGTGGATGAGGTGAGTATAATTGTTTTTGATTTTAACCCCCGAGCACCTGACTGTGAGTCTCAGACACCACGATCAGCGTTGAACGCGGCATCTGAGAGATAAATGATGGCGGTGCGATCACCATTCCCCATCATTGTGCCCACTCCATACAATGAAAAGCGTTTCGTGACAAAGTAATTCGTAATGTATCGAATTACTGGATGAAGTTCGGTGAAGCTGCCGAATTGAATTTCCAAAACTTCGTTCATCTCTAACTAATACCCAAAACAAAGTGGTGGTAACTACAACCTTCATATCCCGTCTAAGATTTCCTAATATAAAATATCAGATTAAAAAAGTATCTGACAGGTGCAAGAGGTCTACAGACCGCCCATGTATCTATGTTATGTTCTTAATTGCTATTTATTGTGATCAATTTGATCCTTGAGCCTACTGTTTGCTTTTCTGTGTCTTACACGTGGACAAAGTCACACTTTATCACTAAAATACACTGGATATTTAGCATCATATCTGCTACATTTTAGGTTTGTATATATATACACTCACCGGCCACTTTATTAGGTACACCATGCTAGTAACGGGTTGGACCCCCTTTTGCCTTCAGAACTGCCTCAATTCTTCGTGGCATAGATTCAACAAGGTGCTGGAAGCATTCCTCAGAGATTTTGGTCCATATTGACATGATGGCATCACACAGTTGCCGCAGATTTGTCGGCTGCACATCCATGATGCGAATCTCCCGTTCCACCACATCCCAAAGATGCTCTATTGGATTGAGATCTGGTGACTGTGGAGGCCATTTGAGTACAGTGAACTCATTGTCATGTTCAAGAAACCAGTCTGAGATGATTCCAGCTTTATGACATGGCGCATTATCCTGCTGAAAGTAGCCATCAGATGTTGGGTACATTGTGGTCATAAAGGGATGGACATGGTCAGCAATAATACTCAGGTAGGCTGTGGCGTTGCAACGATGCTCAATTGGTACCAAGGGGCCCAAAGAGTGCCAAGAAAATATTCCCCACACCATGACACCACCACCACCAGCTTGAACCGTTGATACAAGGCAGGATGGATCCATGCTTTCATGTTGTTGACGCCAAATTCTGACCCTACCATCCGAATGTCGCAGCAGAAATCGAGACTCATCAGACCAGGCAACGTTTTTCCAATCTTCTACTGTCCAATTTCGATGAGCTTGTGCAAATTGTAGCCTGTTTCCTGTTCTTAGCTGAAAGGAGTGGCACCCGGTGTGGTCTTCTGCTGCTGTAGCCCATCTGCCTCAAAGTTCAACGTACTGTGCGTTCAGAGATGCTCTTCTGCCTACCTTGGTTGTAACGGGTGGCAATTTGAGTCACTGTTGCCTTTCTATCAGCTCGAACCAGTCTGCCCATTCTCCTCTGACCTCTGGCATCAACAAGGCATTTCCGCCCACAGAACTGCTGCTCACTGGATGTTTTTTCTTTTTCGGACCATTCTCTGTAAACCCTAGAGATGGTTGTGCGTGAAAATCCCAGTAGATCAGCAGTTTCTGAAATACTCAGACCAGCCCTTCTGGCACCAACAACCATGCCACGTTCAAAGGCACTCAAATCACCTTTCTTCCCCATACTGATGCTCGGTTTGAACTGCAGGAGATTGTCTTGACCATGTCTACATGCCTAAATGCACTGAGTTGCCGCCATGTGATTGGCTGATTAGAAATTAAGTGTTAACGAGCAGTTGGACAGGTGTACCTAATAAAGTGGCCGGTGAGTGTATATATATATATACATATATATATATATATATATATATATATATATATAACCATACACCAAATGCTTTTCAAAATAAATGTGTTTCTTGCACACCACATCTCTCAAGACTCTGAGTGACAGTCAAAGAAAAAACTAAGAAAAATGTTTGCACAGCTCACCCAAAGTCCATAATGTCCAAAACCTTCTGATGAGTAGCAAAAAGGCTGCACGGATGAGTCAATTCCAAATTTAGAATTCTGAGTGATAGTCGACTTGCAGAAAAGGAAATAGCCTTGTCCACTTGCTGGAGAGGTTCTGAAGTTTAATATCTGAACAAGAACAGTATAATTGGTCTACATGCCCTAATTAGTCAGAGCAGGAGCTTAAAGGGGTTTTCCATCTTTCTAATATTGATGGAGTATACAGTGATGGCTAAACTCCGGCACTCCAGCTGTGGTGAAAATATGACTCCCAGCATGCTCCATTCATTTCTATGGAGTTCTGAGAACAGCCAAGCAAGTGTGCATCTTGGGAGTTATAGCTGGAGTGCCGGAGGATAGCCATCACAGGAGTATAGGATAGACCATCAGTATTAGATCGGAAGGAGTCAACGCCCAGAACCTCCTTTGATCTGCAGGGCTGAGCATCCTGCTTGTTTGCCTGGCCTACGTACTTTTGAGAGTGGCTATGCCTGGTACTGCAGCCCACTGTGGCTAAAGTACAGTAAGTAGGACTGAGGCAATTATAGTGACAGCCACTGACCAGACTAGATATAAAGTTTAATTCCAAGTGTATCAGTGGTTTGCTTTGTTGAAATTGTTAAAGGGGTCATTTAACCCCTATTATGATCCCCCTTGGGCACCTCATATAGGTTATACTTACCCCGCTCCCTGGCACCCGCGTCGCTCCTGATCCCCGCACGGCCGCTGTTGCATCTCCCCATTGTGTGGATAAAAACATCCGGTGATGGGGGGATCAGCCAATAGCAGGCCTCAACAGGGACGAGCCTCCCTAGCGTCACCTGTGATGGTAGGAAGGCTCGTCCCTGTCGTTTATGAGGTGTCTGGGCATTGGGGGGGTCATTATAGGGATTGGATAACCCCTTTAATGATATATAACACACATCTCTACTGAGCATAATGCCACATGTACTTAAAGAGGACCTTTCACCTCTCCTGGCATGTCTGTTTTAATAGCTTCATGCATTCCCCGTGTAATTCTGGAACATCTAGTCTTATGGCACTAGGTTGTGCCATTCCTGTATTATTTCTACTAGAAGATATGAATGAACTGCTAGCAGTCTGCAGTAAGGGTACAGATGGGTGGTAACTAGTTGGGGGGGTATACCTACAGTCTGAAAATGGCAGCACTGATTGGATAAAGTGAGTATACGCAGCTACACACCCTCAACTTGTTACCACCCCTCTGTACCCTTACTGCAGACTGCTAATAATTCATTCATAGCTTCCAGTAGAAATAATAAAGGAATGGCACAACGTAGAGTCATAAGAATCGATGCTCCAGAATTATTACAGGGGGAATGCATGAAGCTATTAAAACAGGCATGTCAGAAGTGAAGAAAGGTCCTATTTAAATGTCCATATTCCAGCAGTCACAAGTAAGGAGAAGCTCCTCTTTTGCCAACTTTCAACTTTGTGCAGACTTCAGTTAGAAAAGGGAATACTGTATATCAAATATAAGCAAATCACTGAATGGTTGCAATGAGGCATAAATACCTTCATTTATCTGATGTATACATAGTAATAGCAGGATTACATGTTCTTTGTAGTCTGGGTGTTTAGAAAGCTTTCAGCTACATTTCATTGGGATGTAATTTCGAGAATGGATTTAACAGTAAAATTATCCTCATTTATACCAGACAAGTACTTAACGTCTAACAAAGAAAAAAGAAGGAATTTAAGACTCAAGTAAGAAAAAAGCATTTAATAAGGTTCTCAGGAGATTTTCCACAGGTGTGCATTATTATTATACTGGCTGATGACATTAAAGAGTTGCATCAAGGCTCCTCTAAGCATGTAACACAAGCATAGGGATTAGAAAACAATGAGGAACCCAGACATTGTAAGGAATAAATATAAATCCAATTCTGTGTAGCAAAATGTATCTACAAGGCATAAAGGCACGAAACCAATCCACATCTCTGGAGCCTACAGATACAGACTGTCTGAAACCTCACGGTCCCTTCAGACTGAACAATTCAGCAGGTACAGTAAATGTCGGGAAGAAATCATTCCTTCCTGGCAAGTGACTGCTTAAATGCAGCAATCTCCTCCACAGTATTCGTACAGAATCATTGTTTGCCGGCTGCAGGGCGTGTTTACACAGCACGATCTGCTGCCGGCAATCAACTATTTAAGTGTCTACATAAACGAATAATAAACTTTCATCTGGTAATTGGAAGCACCTTTATACTACCAGATAATCGCTAACGAGCTATCGAGGATTTGCGGCATGTGTAAAGCTCTGCCCATCAAGTAGGCTACATCTTAAAGGGATTATTTTATCAAAGCAACCCCAATCCTGTAAGGTCCTATGGTCATCCAGGGGGATTCTCACTCACTTGTAACTTTGAGTGGAGAGCTGTTCTCTAAAGGGGATGTCCTATGAAAAATATTCTACATTTTTCAAATCGGCACATAGACCTAAACACTTTTGTAATTGTGTGTAATTTAGCATAGCCCCTGAGTTATTCAATAAAACGTATCTGTACAGCACCACCTGCTGTTTGCTCTTTTCCTTATTTCTATGTCCACCTTATTGAAGTGAGCTGCCCGTCTCAAATAAATCTAGCAGAGCAATAATTGGGGAGATCTCTGGATCCATGTGAGGTACAGGGCTAGTTCTAGCTTTGTTAGAAAGAGATGGTCATGTACTATATGATGTCTGATTTTCATTTTTTTAAATTAATGGTGAGATAACCCCTCTATGCATGGCTTCTGTTCTGGAAGACTAGATCCATCCATGATTTATGGCTGCTGCAGGGCAAATGCATGGCCAATTGCTGCAGTGATCTTTCTGAAAAGGGTTGTCAAGTATTCCCTTTGTCCCTCCATGGGTGTCCTCCTCTCATTCCAGTCAGTCAAGCATATGCACTGCTGCTCCATTCATCTTTATGAGACTGCTGTGTACAAGAGCTATTGCCAGTAGTGCCATAAAGACGAATAAAGTAGCAGTGCTCATGTTCGACCAGTCTAGCCATTGATTTCAGGGATATGGGCCCTCATTATCATGAATGGCAGGTCCTAGCAGTGCGCCCCCAGTAATCTAATAATTATCCCATATCCTGTGGATAGGCGATAATGCGTTACAATGGAAATACCCCTTCAAATATTCTGCAGTTTTCAAACCAGTGTCTGCATCTGAATATATTTGTAATACCATGTAAAGAAAAATTTAGGCTAGCCAGTGAGCTACTTAATAAAATGCATCTGTATAGCACCACCTGCTGTTTCTTTCTTTCTTATTTTTCTGTCCACCTCGTTGAGGTGGACGTACATGCACAGTTCCATCCTTCAGACGGTTCCTGAGCACTGATAGGGAGAGAGCTGGAGCTGAAAAGACATGCCCCCTGAGCTGCCAGCCTGATATAAATCTAGCAGAGCAAATGGAACAATGAATGAGGAGATCTCTGGACCCATGTGAGGTACAGGGCTGGTTCTAGCTTTGTTAGAAAGAGATTGTCATGCACTATATGATGTCTGATTATACTTTTTTACGTTACTTATGGAATAAGCCCTTTAAGTTGTCACAATAATAAATTATGTAATAAAAAGGACAGTACAGGCTATTCTGAGCAACTCAGCTGTCATAAGATTGTCCAATATTTTTGGTCATTTACCTAAGGCTGGTGGCTGATTATGGGCTGGCCTGCACAGCAAACTGGTTGCCATAATGAGCATTCATAAATCTTGACTGACAGTACTGTAGTCATGTATAGCCCTGGCTCCACCCTGTCAGTCTTCAAAGAAATGCCCGAAATGTCCTATTGATTGTTGAAGTGGGTAGTCATACTGTATCAGCTAAACTTTTATGTTTGTCTAACTTTACTGTAAAAGCATTTGAGCATGGACAGCTACCATGGGTCTGTTCCCGTTAGTCTTCAACCATACAGTCCAGAACTGCTAAGAATAGATCATTCTGAGTGGCTCAAAGATGAAACAAATCAGCTTCATGACTTATTTGTTAGGCAGATGGATACGTTGAGATGGAGCCAGCAATTAGATGCTCAGACTGAATGACTTGATCAGACTGGGCACCATCATAATTCTTTCTGTTACTTCGACCACAGTTTCCAGGGCATGTGCAGGCAATCTGGTGAATTTTTCATGCTTCAAGATGGGATAGGTCCAAGATTAAAGCTGATAATAAGAGGACAATGTAAACAAAATATTCACTTCCAGGGTACCCAGTGACTTTGGAGGTAAACCAATGCAGGACGTTCTGTTCTGACTGCAAATTATGAGCAGTATGACATAGTCATCGGCCAACTGCACTTCATTGGTTCCAATCTGAACACTACATTTTATCCAGCCATACCAGCCATGAGGCTATTTACTGCTGAGTTATACTGTAATGTGACACAATGGGAAAAAGTTATAGAAGTCAAATTCTACATCTTGAAAAATGCATGTATTTATATTGCATGACTGAAGTCACTACTATGATATGAAGAACAATTTGGGTAATGATCCATCATCCAGACATCAACCATCAACCATGCTGAACCCTCAATGCTGGTTGTACATATACGTAGTATACAATATAACAAGAATAAAATCCATTAAACAACCTCCTTTCATCCATGCTTAAAATGGACATAATTCATTCTACGCCTCTAAATATATGTCCCCTAAAAACATTGTTCATTAAATTTTGCAGTTTCTGCTTGACACACACTATATCACTATATTCCCAGGGGTCATGCTCTATATTTATCTGCTTCTTGAATCATATACTTTAGGGGTAAATTGCTCTACATTTGATGCAATGCATCATGTTTGAGGTATAATAAGCACTGGCAGTTTTCCTGGGGGTTGCATTGGCATAGTAAGCTGAGATTAATTCCACAGCTCTTACATATTTATATATAATATAGTGAGTCTAGAATGGCAGAATTAAATGGTACAGCTGAATTACATATTAAGCTTTTTGGACAATTTATACTCTAGGGAAAATTTGGCCCAAAAGAGCTGATCTGTGGAACTGCAATACCAAGTACAACATTTAATACATGCCAAGCTAGGAAATGGGTCTTGATTCATAAGTATCCCTTTCCTTGATTTTTCCTAGGACCCTTGTCCTAATTGAAGTGAATCTAGATGGTCTCAGATATAGTAGGCCATCAGTGATAGTTAGACTTGTTCTGTCTATATTTCTGACAATCCTCCCAGGTCTCATACAAGAAAGGCATGGTGTCCCATATCATTTTTAGAATGACCTTCAAGAGAAGCTGATAAGTGATGGACATTATTGACATACAGCCACTAACACTGATAGACTATTTTAGCAATAGTTGAAATCTGTAAAGGGGCAGAATACTTCTCAAGTATTGGAATCTGCTTTGTACATGTTCTTATTGCTCAAGGCCCATGATGGCATGCTATGTGGAAAAACTTGACAGTAGACCAGAGATGAGCGAATTGCTTGAAATTAATTTAGGGTCGGATTTGTCTAAATTCACCTTGCGATTTGATTCGGGTACAAATTGATTCTACCCAAATCAAAAGTACTTTGAACGCCTGGAAAATGTTTTCTCTTTCTTTGTCTCTCATTTTCCTTGGAAAAATTCACCTAAATCAAATGCCAAAAAATTAGGATTCTGAGAAATCCATTTTTTTTAAAATTTGGGTTGAATTTAGATTCTGAAGAACTAATCCACTCATCTCTGCAATTGACTATTGGACCTATAAGTAAAGTGAGTATAGCTATGATGCTTCCTAACTACTGTTATTCAGCTCTACAGAGCAAGTAACATGAGAAAGTGCATAGTCATAAAAGGGTTCCCTAGGGTTGGAACAACAGGTCTGTTTTTTCCTAAAAGAGCACCGTGGTTGTCCACGTGCTATTTCTGAGCTGAGCTGCAATACCAGCCACAACCAATAGGCAGGGACGGACTGGGAACTTAAAGTGGCCCTGGAAAAATACTAAAAGTGGCCCCATTTTGTAGTCGGGTCCAAATTGATGGAAGGCAGGGCCAGGAATACCATGTAGAGCACATTATAACAACTCAACAGAGACAAATGCCACAGTCCATCACAAAATACATCCCCAAAAACTTCCACTGGCAGCTGTGAAGAGGGCCCAGGCAGCCCCCTGGGCATCGGCCCACCGGGAAATTTCCCTGTAAGGTCTATGGCCAATCCGCCCCTGCCAATAGGTAAGAGTGGTGCTGTTTCTGGAGAAAAAGACCTTTCCAAATGCTCAATAACACTTTAAAAATGACACACTAACCTCATGCCCAGATCAAATATTTTGGCTACTGGTCATGTTTTCCATTCTACCCTATTCTCCATCTGAACGGGGTTATTTTGCTGAAAAGCACCTAGATTTCTGCAAGCTCCAATTAAAAGGTTAAAAGGTTAGCTCCTCCACATGATAGGGGACAACTAAATGATTGGGGGTGGGCGGTCTGACTGCTTGGACAGGGGTCTCCTTTCCTCATCATGATCGAGCAGCTGCCACTCCGTTCTTCTCTTTGGAACTGCCTGGAGATAGCTGAAGGCTGTACTAGGTTTCTCTACAGTAGGTCCATGGAGTTGGATGGAACGGTAGTGTATATGTGTGACTGTCACTTCATTCACTCTACGGATACAGGGACTCCCAGAAGTATCAAGCATTAGGACCCTCAGTGATCAGATACAAAGTGGAACAACTCTTTTAAATGTGGATGAAATCTAAAACATTTTCCAAGATGTCGTAGTTTTGTTACATTACAGCTTCATAATTCCTGTTACCATCCATGATCACTGCTAACATTTCAATGAACTGTAACTAAATATTGACTGCTGCTTTTTTCTTCCCCAGGGGAGCTTTTTCCATTGTCCGCAGATGCGTGAAAGTTTTATCTGGTCAGGAGTATGCAGCAAAAATCATTAACACCAAGAAGCTTTCAGCTCGAGGTGAGTGTGGGGTGACAACCTTTATTTCTTCCCGGCTGCCACAGATAGATAAGGTCGCAGCTCCATATGGAATAAATCTAGATCCTATCTGTGGAAAACTAATTTAAAAACTCAGAATGTGGGATAGGAGAGAACACGTGTCACCCTGATGGAGAAGATGAGGCGTAAGTGATAGAGAGACAAGAAGGAGGTAAGAGATGAATACATACAAGAGGCTTAGAGTTATGTTGCAATTACCAAGTGACATAGATCCCCTAGTGCTGCACAAATGGGGGCAATTAGGTCAGATATGTTCATTGCTTTTTTTACATATTGTACTAAAAAAACAAAAGTAAAATAAAAAAGCTCAAACCTGCACTATTCAAGCTGCAAAAATAAAACTGAAGCCTCATATAGACCATTATAAAGCAAGTGGATCGCTAAAGGCCCTATTGGAACGCACAATTTTCAGGACCGTTATCTGGAACAAGTTTTCAAAGTAGGGACATACTGTAGCTAGCTTAAAATATCCAGGGCTTGGGGCTTGAATGTTGTAGTCATCCAGGGACCCGCACCATTCATTAGGCAAACTAAGCCGCTGGCCGTAGGCAACACTGTGGTGGGAATGAAGGCAATTTAGTACTCTTGAACAGCCCTGCATATTACTGTGTCTTTGGGGATTATTGTACATCATGGTTTTATTGTCTTTTTGGCTGCAATTTGCGGCAAAAAACTTGATAAAACCCAATGACCCCCTAGGCATAGATGTGTGTAAGAGTAGGTAAAGGACCTTTGGGATTAATGATGTTTGCATGTTACATGACCATATCTCAAAGGTCCTTAAGCCTCCAAAAGTATCCAGAGGAGAAGAACCTGGAGTAACATGTAAGTAAATAAGTGTGTGTTTGTGTGTGTGTGTATGCCTATCTGTGGTGGTGTATCTGTGTGTGTATGTTTGTTTATCTATCTGTGTGTGTATCTATCTGCACAGCACCACTGTCCTTAATATCTGGACATGAGTAGTAGATACTAGTGTTGAGCGAGCATGGTCGGCCAAACTCGCTGTTCGGCCGAGCATGCCTACGCTCGGGTCCGCTCGGTGTTCAGCCGAACACTAAGTGTACTCGAGCGCAATGCTAGAGTCTCTTCCCTACACTGTAATGTTGATTTGTACGCTAATGCATACGAATTTGTATGCGAATGCGTACACATTTGTACGCTAATGCGTACGCATTGTGCGCTAATGCGTACAAATTCAGTTAATTAGCCTACTTTTACGAGTGAAAGGAGTAAAAGAGGAGAAGTCGCAATCCTGACCTTTTTCTATTAACCAGACACCTCCCCCTCTTCCGAGCGGGGGTGCCTGGTTTAGTCCCATTGACAAACATTATGCTCGGGTGCTCGGCTGAGCACTCGAGCAACCCCTAGTGCTCGGCCAGAGCACCCGAGCAAACGAGCACAGAGGTGCTCGCTCAACACTAGTAGATACTTAAAGGGCATCTGTCAGCATGAACAACCGTATTAAATCAAGCATACAGCCTGTTAGAGTTGATCATGCTGGTAAAAACAATACCCTTATTATGACTCTCCATGGCCCCATAACTGAGAACACTGCGTTTTTATTTATATGCAAATGATCTAACTGGAGCACTGTGGGGCTGCCCAGAGCCCTTGGAACTCCAGTTAATAAACACACTTCAGCTTCAGTCCCTCTCCCCTTGTCTTTGATTGACAGGGCTAGTCTTTTACTGCCTGCTGCCCTACTAGTACTGAGTAGTGTTGAGCGAGCATGCTTGGCCAAACTCTCTGTTCGGTCGAGAATGCCTACGCTTGGGTCTGCTCGGTGTTCGGCCGAACATCGCGTGTGCTCGAGTGCGATGCTCGAGTATGCTAATGCGTACGAATTTGTATGCTAATGCTACGCGTTGTACTCTAATGCATACGAATTTGTATGCTAATGTTACGCATCTATGTATAAATATATCAGAGGTCAGTACAGAGATCTCTCCCACGATCTATTTATCCCCAGGACTGTGACTGTGACGAGGGGACATCCTCTGCGTCTGTAGGAAAGAAGGTTTGTACACAAACATAGAAGAGGATTCTTTACGGTAAGAGCAGTGAGACTATGGAACTCTCTGCCTCAGGAGGTGGTGATGGTAAGTTCACTAAAAGAGTTCAAGAGGGGCCTGGATGTATTTTTGGAGGGTAATAATATTACAGGTTATAGTTACTAGAGAGGGGTTGTTGATCCAGGGAGTAATTCTGATTGCCTGATTGGAGTCGGGAAGGAATTTTTTTCCCTAAAGTGGGGAAAACTGGCTTCTACCTCAAAGGGTTGTTTTGCCTTCCTCTGGATCAACTTGTAGGAAAACAGGCCGAACTGGATGGACAGATGTCTTTTTTTCGGCCTTATAAACTATGTTACTATGTTACTATATTGTACGCTAATGCGTACAAATTTGTATGCTAATGCTACACATTGTACGCTAATTAGCATACAAGTTTGTACGCATTAGCGTACAATGCTTAACATTAGCATACAAATTTGCACGCATTAGCGCACAATGCGTAACATTAGCATACAAATTTGTACGCATTAGAGTACATAATGCGTACGAATTCAGTTAATTAGTGTACTTTAACGAGTGAAAGAGGAGAATTTGCGATTCTGACCTTTTCCTATGAACCCGACACCCTCCCCTCATCCGAGCAGAGGGTGCCTGTTCTTCTCCCATTGATTTACATTGTGCTCGGGTGCTCTGTAGAGCACTCGAGCATCACCAAGTGTTCTACAAGAGCACCTGAGCACACGAGCACTTTGGTGCTTGATCAACACTAGTACTGAGACATTTATTCTCCTACGTATTGTGTCTCCCAAGACCAGAACATACACTGCAGGCAAGAGAATACAGGTCTCGACACTAAGAGAAGACCAGCCCCTCAGTGCACCAGTTTTCTCAGTAATGAGGCCACAGAAAGTCATAATAAGGGTATTCTTTTTATCAGCATTATCAACCGTACCAGACTGTATGTCTTGTTAAAAAGGGATTATTATACTAACAGATGCTCTTTAACCTCTTAACAGTCACGTTAAAATTGGGAAAACCCTCCCAAAAATTTCACTTTTTTAATTGTAGATTTTTAATGTGTATCTGCAGTAAATCTTGTTGGCGCACAATTCAGGGGACACTATTGCATTTTTAACCCCTTAGTGACATCATTAATTATAGCCTCAAAGACCAATAATATTTTTCCCCTTTGCTCTTGGCATAGCACATGGGTACTCTGTATGTACTATGCCAAGATTAGCTGAGTGGAGCTGGCTCCTGCCTGCTCCGCTAAGCTAAGAGAACTGTATGTTAGGGAGCATAGTAATACAAGGATTGCTGATCTCCTAGGTTGGCCTTCCGGGTTTTTCACCCTTTGAATGCTGTGATCACACTTCATCATGGCATCTAAAGGCTGTAATGTCCGCAACCGGGTCTCGGATGTTTGAAACAGTAGAGATCCATCGGCTATGGCTCCCATTACACGCACGACTGGTCGCCATGTTTAAAGACCGCACCAGTACATGTACCGTCCCTGTTGCATCTCTGTTTCCTATGTGCATGTGTAATGGTGTGCCTTCCCAGGGCCGGCCTTTGGGGTGTGCGACCCGTGCGGTTGCACAGGGCGCTTCACTCCCGGCCACTTAAGGGGGCGCCCTGCCAGAGAGCCCCCTTAATGGCCCGGCCGTGCCCTGCAAGTGCCGCACAGTTGGGGGCGGCGGTGGGGCAGAGGGAGATGAGCGCTTCCATTGTGGAAGCGCTCATCTCCATAGTCTGCCTTTGGAGATGCGGGGCAGGGGAGGGAGAGGCGTCTCCCCTGCCCGTTCCTCTGATAGGCTGCAGGCCTAGGGCTATCAGAGGCCAGCTCAGGCGGCGCGATGACGTCATCGCGCCGCCTGAGCCGTACAGCGCGGGACACAGGCCGGAAGAGGCCTGCATCGCATCGCTGCCAGCTCCATGGAGGTAAGTAAGTGTTTATTTTTTTTATGGGGGCATTTTTATTGGCACATGGGGGCATTTTACTGGCACATGGGGGTACTGGGGGCATTTTTACTGGCACAAGGGGGCACTGGGGGCATTTTTACTGGCACATAGTGGCATTTTACTGGCACATCGGGGCACTGAAGGCATTTTACTGGCACAAGGGGGGCACTGGGGGCATTTTACTGGCACATGGGGGCACTGGGAGCATTTTACTGGCACTGGGGGCATTTTACTGGCACAAGGGGGACACTGGGGGCATTTTTATTGGCACATGGGAGCATTTTACTGGCACTGGGGCATTTTTACTGGCACATGGGGCATTTTTACTGGCACATGGGGGCACTGGGGGCATTTTACTGGCACTGGGGGCATTTTTACTGGCACAGGGGGCACTGGGGGCATTTTTATTGGCACATGGGAGCATTTTACTGGCACTGGGGGCATTTTTACTGGCACATAGTGGCATTTTACTGGCACATGGGGTATTGTGGGCATTGTTACTGGCACATACGGGCACTGGGGCATTTTTACTGGCACTGGGGGCATTTTACTGGCACTGGGGGCATTTTACTGGCACTGGGGGCATTTTTACTGGCACAAGGGGGCACTGGGGGCATTTTTATTGGCACATAGTGGCATTTTACTGGCACATGGGGGTATTGTGGGCATTGTTACTGGCACATACGGGCACTGGGGCATTTTTACTGGCACTGGGGGCATTTTACTGGCACTGGGGCATTTTACTGGCACTGGGGGCATTTTACTGGCACAAGGGGGCACTGGGGGCATTTTTATTGGCACATGGAGCATTTTACTGGCACTGGGGGCATTTTTACTGGCACATAGTGGCATTTTACTGGCACATGGGGGTATTATGGGCATTGTTACTGGCACATGCGGGCACTGGGGCATTTTTACTGGCACTGGTGGCATTTTTACTGGCACTGGCGGTATTTTACTGGCACTGGGGGCATTGTTACTGGCACATGGGGGCACTGGGGGCATTTTTACTGGCACTGGGGGCATTTTTACTGGCACTGGGGGCATTTTTACTGGCACATGGGGGCACTGGGGGCATTTTTCTGGCACATGGGGGCACTGGGGCATTTCTTACTGGCACATGGGGGCACGGAGGCATTTCTTACTGGCACATAATTTGGGGGGCATCTATGGGGGTGGGACACTTTTTACTGGCACATGATTTTGGGGGGGAATCAATGGGGGGAACTTCTGGCACATTATTGGGGGGCACTTCTTACTGGCACATTGGAAGCATTATTACTTCTGGGGCACAGTGGGACATTCGTACTGTTGGGGGCACTATTACTAACAAGTGCACTCTGGCAGAGAATTATTAGTTGGGACTTATGGGGGGCACTATTACTGGCACATGGGGGCACTGGGGGCATTTTACTGGCACTGGGGGCACTTTTACTGGCACAAGGGGCACTGGGGCATTTTTATTGGCACATGGAGCATTTTACTGGCACTGGGGGCATTTTTACTGGCACTGGGGGCACTTTTACTGGCACTGGGGGCATTTTACTGGCACTGGGGGCATTTTTCTGGCACTGGGGGCATTTTACTGGCACTGGGGGCATTGTTACTGGCACATGGGGGCATTTTTACTGGCACTGGGGGCATTTTTACTGGCACATGGGGGCACTGGGGCATTTTTCTGGCACATGGGGGCACTGGGGCATTTCTTACTGGCACATGGGGGCACTGAGGCATTTCTTACTGGCACATAATTTGGGGGGCATCTATGGGGGTGGGACACTTTTTACTGGCACATGATTTTGGGGGGGAATCAATGGGGGAACTTCTGGCACATTATTGGGGGGCACTTCTTACTGGCACATTGGAAGCATTATTACTTCTGGGGCACAGTGGGGACATTAGTACTGTTGGGGGCACTATTACTAACAAGTGCACTCTGGCAGAGAATTATTAGTTGGGACTTGTGGGGGGCACTATAACTGTGGGGGCACCCTGGCACAGTATCAGCGCAGTTATTTCTGGGGAGCGTTATGTTTACTATATTACTGGGCGCACTATTACGGAACACTATTTGCTGGGCGCAGTTATTTTAGGACACTGTGTAAACTAAGATTTTTTTTTTTTGTCAAACTGCAGAGATGAGAAATGGCTGAAAAATGGCGTCTGGTCTCAAAGGAGAAGATGAGGAAAGAGAAGATCTACATCAGAGGAGACGTCACTGGATGTAAGAGGTATGGGGCGCTGTATTAGGTTACATTTCAATATAGAAAGCTATAAATACAGTGCAGAGATATATAGTGTGATATAGAACAGTATAGAGAGCTATAAATATATATATATATACTGTCTTACTCTACCTACCTATATCACTCTATATATCTCTGCACTGTATTTATAGCTCTATACTGTATGACGTTAGTACTGTCACTCGGGGGGGGGGGGGGGGAAGGCGCGCCGAGAGAAAGTTTCGCACAGGGCGCCATCTACCCTAAGGCCGGCCCTGTGCCTTCCAGGGACCGTCATTGACCGTCATGCTCACATAATGCTCTGTAAAAGGAATACTGACTTACAGAACATTTATTGTATTGTTCCCCTGAGTAATACTTTTCAATAACCTTCTTTTGTGTGTTCTTTGGTGTCTTGATGTAATTTTTGCCAAGGTACTGACTCATCAGCATTTGGCCTTCCAGATACAGGTATATATATTAGGATTGCTTGCAAACCACCTAATTTTTTAAGCTATGATTCTCATCTTTTCCCCTTGTTTTTGAGTTTAACCCTTTAACCCCTTCACGCTATATGACGAGTATACTCGTCATGGAGCACTGCTATTTAATGCACCATGACGAGTATACTCGTCATTACATTAAACTGTCACCATGTCTGCTGACATGGTGACAGTGCTGAGACCCCGGCTGTTACTTACAGCCAGGGGTCTCAGCTTACCAGCCCGGGACCAATGGGGGCGGTCCCGGGCTAGCGATCGCTGTGATTGGCTAGTCTATACAGACTAGCCAATCACAGCGATGCAATGCTTTTTAATGTAAAAAAAAAATAAAAAAATATTTTTTTCAATATATATATACTATATACACCCCCCCACCCCAGATCACTATTTTTATCCATTTTTCAGGGGGGGGGGTGTAACATGCGGCGGGCGGTATGGCGGCGGCATCGCCGCCGCATTGATTTTCAGGATGGCCGAGCGGGTGAAGCAGAGTATCAGCATACAGCTGATACTCTGCTTCAAACTGCTGACATCGGTGCTGGCGCCGATGTCAGCAGTTTAACCCCTTCCATGCCACGGTCCGTAGGGACCGCGGCATGGAAAGGGTTAACAGGGAGGGAGCTCCCTCCCTCTCCCATCGGCGCTGCGGTGCGCTGGCAGCGCCGATGGTGTGGGCTGAAGAGGGGGAGGAAGCTCCCTCCCCCTTCCATCGGGACGCTGTTCTGCTCTGGCAGCGTCCCGATGGTTACCATGGCAACCAGACGCTTTCAGAAGCGTCTGCTTGCCATGGTGTAAGCTAAGCCTCATCAGGCTCCTGCTAAAGGCAGGAGCCTGACAAGGCTTAGCAAGAATGAAAATACACTGCAGTACACTATACAGTGTACTGTAGTGTATTATAGAACAATCAGACCCACTGGTTCTTCAAGAACCAAGTGGGTCTGAGTCTAAAAAAGTGTAAAAAAAAAAAAAAGTTAAAATCTCAAATTTAAAATTAGTAAAAAAAGAAAAAAATACCCCAATCATGTTAGGTATCGCCACGTTCGTAACAACCTGCTCTACAAAAATATCACATGCCCTGACCCCTCAGGTGAACACCGTAAAAAAAAAAAAATAAAAACAGTGTCAAAAAAGCCATTTTTTGTCACTTTACATCACAAAAAGTGCAATACCCCGCGATCAAAAAGGCGTATGCCCCTTAAAATAGTACTAATCTAACCGTTACCTCTTCCCGCAAAAAATGAGCCCCTACCTGAGACAATTGGCCAAAAAATAAAAAAACTACAGCTCTCACACTATGGAGAGACTAAAACATGATTTTTTTGTTTAAAAAATGATATTATCGTGTAAAACTTAAATAAATAAAAAAAACTATACATGTTAGGTATCACCACATCCATAACAATCTGCTCTACAAAAATATCACATGAGTTAACCCCTCAGGTGAACACAGTAAAAAAAATAAAATAAAAACAGGGTAAAAAAATCCATTTTTGTCACTTTACGTCACAAAAATTTTAATAGCAAGCGATCAAAAAGGCGTATGCCCCTCAAAATAGTACCAATCTAACCGTCACCTCTTCCCGCATAAAATGAGCCTCTACCTGAGACAATTGCCCAAAAAATAAAAAAACTACAGCTCTCAGACATTGGACAGATTAAAACATGATTTTTTTGTTTCAAAAATGATATTATCGTGTAAAACTTAAATAAATAAAAAAAACTATACATGTTAGGTATCGCCACGTCCGTAACAACCTGCTCTACAAAAATATCACAGTAAAAAACACAGTAAAAAAATAAAAATAAAAACTGAGCCAGAACAGCCATTTTTGGTTACCTTGCCTAACAAAAAGTGTAATATAAAGCAATCAAAAATCATATGTAACCCAAAATAATATCAATAACACTGTCACCTTATCCCTTAGTTTCCAAAATATGGGCACTTTTTGGTTGTTTCTACTGTAGGGGTGCATCAGGGGGGCCTCAAATGGGACATGGAGTCTGAAAACCAGTCCAGCAAAATTTGCCCTCCAAAAACCATTTGGCGCACCTTTCCTTCTGCGCCCTGCTGTGCGCCCATACAGTAGTTTACAATCACATGTGGGGTGTTTCTGTAAATCGCAGAATCAGGGTAATAGTTTTTGAGTTTTGTTTGGCTATTAACCTTTGATGTGTTACAGGAAAAAATGGATTAAAATGGAAAATCTGCCAAAAAAGTGAAATTTAGAAATGTCATCTCCATTTTCCTTTAAATCTTGTGGAAGACATAAAGGGTTAACAAAGTTAGTAAAATTAGTTTTGAAAACCTTGAGGGGTGTAGTTTCTAAAATGGGGTCATTTATGGTGGTTTCTATTATGTTAACCCCACAAAGTGACTTCAGAACTGAACTGGTGCTTAAAAAAAATTGTTTTGGAAAATTTCTTAAAAATTTTAAGAATTACTTCTAAAATTCTAAGCCTTCTAACGTCCCCAAAAAATAAAATTATATCTACAAAATGATGGTAACATAAAGTAGACATATGGGAAATGTTAAGTAATAACTATTTTGTGAGAAATCACAATGTGCCTTAAAAGCAGAGAAATTCAAAGTTTGAAAATTACAATTTTTTCCAAATTTTCTGTAAATTTAGGATTTTTTAATAAATAAAGGTGATTTATATTGACTCAAATTTACCACTGTCATGGAGTACAACGTATCACGAGAAAACAATCTCAGAACGGCTTGGATAAGTAAAAGTGTTTCAAAGCTATTACCACATAAAGTGACACATGTCATATTTCCAAAATTTGGCCTGGTCCTTAAGGTGAAAAATGGCTATGTCATGAAGGGGTTAAGAAAGCTGCCTAGCTTGGTGCTTAAAGGGAATCTGTCATCATGATTCTGGACTGTATTACATAATTAGTAATACACATAAGGTATCCCTATTTTTTATTTTCCTACTGCTTAAAGCTGCATTGAAATACACCATTTGGACTGCTGTGCCAACATAATAGAGAGGACTCATGCACACGTGTGGCAGTCCTGACAATGTATTTCAGTGCAGGTTTAAACTATAACAGTGGAAGAACAGGGGCAGTAGAAAAATATACAGTAGCAATCTGTGTAGTACTACTGATGTATTACTACAGATAATAGTCCAAAATCATGGAGACAGATTCCCCTTAAGGCTCTGCAATTTTTTTTTTACTTTTTTATCTGCGGTTTTCAAAAGTCATAACTTTTTTGTTTGACGCCAACAGGGCTTGTTTTTTGTGGGATAAGTTGTATTTCGGAATGCCAAAATTTTTGAGTACATCTGATGTGTTGAGTAACTTTTAACCCTTTAAGGACTAAGCCTATTTAATTTTTTTTCCTAGCCACATTCCAATAACCATAACAAACAATAACGTGACCAAAAAAATGTGAAATCCCATGTTTTTATTGCTTTTTCCATTACGGCACGATATCACGCAGGATTTTTTAAACTATTTTAATTTAGTTCCAACATTTTTGAACGTGGTAATACCTGATATGTTTATTTTTTATTGTTTATATATTTTATATGTAAATTTGGGAAAAAGGCATGATTTAAATTTTTAGTTTAACAACATTTAGACCCCTTAGGGGGCTAGAACCTGGGATCTTTTGATCCCTTGTCCCATTCACCCTAATAGAGATCTATTATGGTGAATGGAATTCTGACGTACTGCCTGCTGAGCTGAGCCTCATGCACAGTTTAGCAGAAAGCTTATCATGGCAAGCCTGGGAACATCCAGCAGGGCCCAGGGTGTCATGGATTGAATGGGTCATTATGAACAAGCTGATAATAGTTATGGGGCCATAGGGTGAAAGAGGGAGCATCTAAGGTGCAGATTAAACTGCTTGGAGTGGAGTTAATTACAATCCCGGCAGTGGGAGCACAGGCATGGGCATTGACAATGCTGTACTATTACTGAGTGCTAACTAACACTTCGTGACATAACAGTACAGGGCTAAGCGGGAAGGGGTTAAAGTGAATGTATCTTATAGTGAAACATTCTTTTTTGTAATCTGTTTTTTATATTCTAGTTGTAGATTTTTTATTATTCTGGTGTCTATACAAAATTATGGGACTGCCATTTCTGCTCTGATAACACCATTTAGAGAAACACTTCACAGTAGCTATGGGGCCCTCAGGATATAATAGCCCGAATGACTCATTAACATCTATGGGAGAGTGTTCTAGGCATGCTCTGTCACCTGTGCAGAGCTCATTGTGCAGGGAGGGGGAAGAGTTGAGGCTTGTCAATTGCCTATTCTCAGTGGTGGCTCCTGTTTTCTGCCTCCAGCTTTATAAAGCTTTATAAAGATATCACCTATTATTGTGTTCCTGCCTATGATGGTAATAGTTCCTGAGAAGTGACAGTCTATTACAGTCCCAGTGGGAAGAATGAACACGTCAAGATGTCAGAATTTTTGTTAAGTGACATGGAAAATAATAAGAAAAAAAAGATTACTAAAATATTTTAACATGAAAACAATAGGTCATGTTCTCATAACACATTCCTTTATTAGGTCCTCATTAAGATCTTGATCTAACAGGGTAGAAGACCATTCTGTACTTGGTTCTCACACAAATGTGGCTAAAATCAGCAACAAAATACCATATAATCCAAAATTGGAAGCATGGTGAGGTTGCAGAAATGTCCTGTTTGGCGC
Organism: Rhinella marina; assembly: GCA_900303285.1. Classification (NCBI taxonomy): domain Eukaryota; kingdom Metazoa; phylum Chordata; class Amphibia; order Anura; family Bufonidae; genus Rhinella; species Rhinella marina. The sequence continues at coordinate 30,869 of ONZH01000001.1, read as the reverse complement.
AGAATTTTTCAGTACAACCAGTGAAATTCGCTATGTTAAAATCCGATGGAAAAGCCACATGTAACACATGGGGAATCCTAAGCAGATTTTTTTCCTGCTGTCTGTTAACTCACTAAAGGGTATGGCATCATGCATATGACTGGATCGATACACCATCCAAATATTTAAATATGGTGATAATGTACTTCAATCAATCTGTGCATTTTCACCTACATGAAAAAACCTTTTGTGTAGTTTTTTGTGCCCATTTGCAATAATTATGGCAAACAAAAGACGTAAAACCATCCTCATTGCGGTAGGTATTAAAACATGGCATATTATACATTTACAAGGTTGCTTCCTGGTTGAATGCTGACAGTAACATTTCCTTCTATCATTTTTAAGTCATCTGGACTAGCAGATGCCACTTCAGTACACATTGCAAAATGTAATCTGAATCAGTGCATAATATGCAAGAAACTGTGAAGAAACAGGCAAGGACAGCAGCAGGATGATTGCTCAGATGTCAGTACCTTGCCAGTACCACTCCCAACCATATAGTAGCATTTATTTATTACATAGCATCATAAATTAGTATAATGCTATGTAACTCCCGTTCAGTGCCGGGAGTTCAGTACACGGCACACGATGCGGGGGCGTCCGAGTCTCCCGCTCGTGTGAAAGGGGCCTTAGGGTCATTTATCAAACTGGTGTAAAGCAAAACTGGCTTAGTTGCCCATAGCAACCAATCAGATTCCACCTTTAATTTTCCAAAAAAGCTGTCACAAATGAATGGTGGACTCTGATTGGTTGGTATGGGCAACTGAGCCAGTTCTACTTTACACCAGTTTGATAAATGACCCCATATATTTGCAGTGACCTAAGAGTCCACGGCTTGCACTTTGTATCCCAAAGGCTGTATATGGACAGCTGACCTCAGTTGCCGGGTTGTTGGCTGGCCCCACCTCTCTAGCTAAATGCTGCTGTGTAGTGTATAGCTGATGTCTGTGAGGAGAAGCAGCGGACATGGATATAGCAGCCAAGAAAAAACAGAAAAATGATTGAAGTGAGGGCTATCCTCTGAGGGATTGAAGGCTTGAGCCTAACAGATGGTTTAGCAGCTTTGCAAGGAGAGTGCTGGGAAGCATTGGAAGTCAGTAAAATGAATGCATTTATGTTTGCTGTGGACTTCACTGCAGCTTGGTTGGAGTTAGAAGTCTCAGACCCACTATCTGTTAAAAGACAGTACCTTGCAGCTGGGAATAATAGAAATTCAGATTGAAAAAGAAAACAAAGCGAGAGAGTGAGTGAAATTGTACCCCTTGGCCAGAATAGAGAGAGAAAGTACTGTACAGACACACTAAAAGAGTGACTCTGAGAGAACATCATGCCTGCCTACTCCATTTTCACAGATACATTGTCCACCACAACTGTAAGACAAGTATTGTGCCTGCTTCTTCCAGTATGTGTACCCTAAGAACTGTACCTACTCCCACAAGTAGGTGTATTTGTACTTTGCCACTTAATTCAGTAAAGAACGGTTAGTTGCTACACCAAAAGACAGCCTCAGTTATTACCACCACCATGTCTGTCTACCTGCCTTGCATCCTACAATAAACCAACACCAAGCACACCCCACCTTACACTAGGCATTAGACCTTTCACCAGGATGTTCTCCAAGGGGAACCAACGGTATCCTCTTAGCTTCACTGTGCTCAGCACAGTGAGGACCTTCATTGGGCCTCTACTATCATGCCCGTAATTACTCCTCCCGCCTGGACCGCTGCATATTTGCTTCACTCCAAATTACTCAGAATATAATTTGAAATAAATGACTAATTTTTGTCTTCTTCATCTGAGGATAATGATCATATTGGGCCATTAGAAATGTTTCATGTATGTGATATGCTGGAGACTTCAACTTTGCTTACATTATCTTCTAATGAGTTGCATAATATGTCCTTCTCCAAACACACACCCAAAGCTGATCCATCAAGGTAGGGCCTTTGCTTTGGAAGTGAATTGAGAAGAACAGTACCTGTAACAAGTCTTCATATAGCACGGTTATGATGACATTATAATGAATTAATAATAACAATAATGTTTGAGCGCTTTCTTTTGCATTAATAAGCTATGGTACACGCTCTAGAAAACATTGCCATGGGCCATCCATAATCGGAGAATTCAGAGACACAGTAAACTGAGACGATATACAAGGCAATGTTGATAGAATCCATTGTTGACTGGGGACTATTCAGACGCATGGATCTTTCTTAAGGGACAAATGTTGCTAAATAATTCACAGAATGTATTTACGGGATAACATCTTTTCCTGATATATTATTTTCATATGCTTCTCATTTACTTCTAATTTATCCCTATGATGCAACCTTGTGTTTTCCAAGAAATGACAAACCATAAATCAGTAGGAGAAACATTCAAGTAGCGGAGTCCATAATGCAATGGGATCAGTAGTGATTTAGTGATATGTTCCTCCTACCCATCGCTGGCAGTGTTTTCTCCTGCCCTTATTTACTATGGAGATTATTGTGAGCATGACCCATATGAAGAGATGTGGGTAGCCAATCCAATTAAAATCCTGCCAGTGACCAGGGGAGAAGTGAGAACTTAAAGAGGACATGTCACCTCTCCTGACATGTTTGTATTAGTACGTAACTACTGTACTTGCATTTCTGGAATATGTGTTGTATCATTTCTCTACTATTCCTACTAGGTTTATGAATGAATGGCCAGCAGTCTGCAGTAAAGGTTTAACCTACAATGTAACTGGATTGAATGGGTGTTACTAGTTGGGGGGTACCCAACTTGGCAGTGCTGATTGGGTAGTGTCAGACTGTGCAGGGCCACACACACAACTGGTAACACCTAGCTGGACCTTGATTGCAAACTGATAGCAAATCAGTCATAGACGTTTATGTCTTTAAAACTGTAGGCAGAGTTTGGGGGCAATGGAAGCAACAGTGACACCTTTCTTGCACCAAAAGCCTAATTTGCATATTTAAAAAAGATATCGCTACAGAAGATAAACATGTTTTAGTCAGTTGAACTACGGGTATGCGTCAATGCAAACTGTTTGATAGGGAGGTCACTGGTGACAGATTCCCTTTAACTAGTCCAAAACTGGACCATTTACCCCTGTTCCTGACTAGACGCATTTCTGTTTTCTTTAGTACATGCAACTTTGAAAGCCATAATTTTTTTCCTGTTTGTTCATTCAAATAATTTTTGCACCTTTTTCAGTGATACATGGGGCTTTATTTTAGTCATTTTTATTTTACCATTTTTTGTTTTTATTTTTTATAAAAAGGAAAAATGAAAAAAAGGAGGGGGGGTGTGTGGTGAATTAGTCTTATTGCTGATTTCTCCTGTAAAAGGGTCTGCGTATTAGCTCCAGTTCCAGAGTTGTACAACCTCACTGCAGAGCTGATCTGGGTATGCTAAGACTCAGTAGCTCACGCAGAGTTTCGTCCCCCAATGATCAAATGACCAATGAGACCTGAGCAGGTAACAGCATTGCCACTTCCTGATTTCTATACGCAGCTCTCATTCAGCACTGTGTATAGCACTACGAGGAAGGCAGGGCCAATGACATCTCTACCTTCTCTATGGAGATTCCTGCTATTACTGATATCAGGTTCCCTGCTCCTGCAGCTGTACCAAACATCCATGCTGAGACAGATGTATAGAGTCAATGGGCGGTTGGCAAATGGTTAATATATTGATATAACTTCATAAGAACAAGCTAAGTAATGACATTGTAACTAAGGTGAAATATAAGACTTAGGACCAAATTGTTAGCAGTAAAGTCCAGTAAGATACAAATTCTAAAAATGAAAAGTAATACATGCATAAGTCTACAGTAAAAGGCAGTAGAGTGTTCAATAATAGCAGCACATCAGCAGTAAGTAACCAGTAAGTAATGCAATCTTCCAGTCCTAATGAGTAGCGATAATGCACCCCAATTCAAAAAAAGTTGTAACGCTGTGTAAAATGTAACTAAAAATAGAATGTAATGATTTGCATTCCCCTAGGACTTCAGTAAGTCTGAATTGCACAACAATGAGACAGTCACAAAATCAACATAAATGATACAGATATCAATACTAGCAGAAAATAAGACACTAAAACAAACCCCCCAGTGTGTTACAGAAACTAAGTGCTTAGGGTCACAAAAGGAGGAGCTAATCCAGCAATGGAATGGATGGCAGATGTGTGGCATAGAGGTGAATAGCGGATAAGTGACAGTGAACAGAAATGGAGCAATGCTCAACTGACCCTATCTTAATTCAAGACAACGATTCAACCTGGGCAATACAAAGGCTCAGCAATAAAATAAACATGGCAAAACACTGTGGAACTACAGTACTGCTACCACACTAAACTACAACAAGATGCAACTGTGGGGCTACAGATCCCAGAATACAAAGTCCAAGTTGTCTAAAAGGGAAAGGAAATGTTGTATCCAACAACCAGAATGGAGTAAGGCCTGGATAAATATAAAGGCCTTACTCCAATCAGCAAATCCACCCTGGAAATTCTAGGTGAGAACCAAAACCTGATTCGGATGCAAGGCAGGTTGCATGGCAAACAAAATTAGTAAGTACTGTAGATGAACATGAAGCAACAGGCAACCCCCTGTTACTTGTAATAGCATGATGCGTATTATTAGTCGTTGTGGTATTAATATGTTGGACCAACAAAATCTACAGTGCTATCCATTCAGTATATTTCTGACTGCCCGCCAGGTGACATAATTTGAGTGACTCAAGCTGCCATTTCCTGAGTGGTCATTATTTGGTTAGATTTAGAGTCTGCATTTACTTTAGGTTAGCTTTTCAAGGGGTTGTCTCATTCAGATTGGCAGGGATCACCATGAGTCTGGTTTCTGGTACCTTGGCAGGAAGGCGATTTTGCTGGAGAATGCTAAGGCCAACTAGATATTTCTGCTAGCGAAATGTAGTAATACATGTACATGCTGGCCATTCAGACAGCTCAACTCTACCAGAGCAAGAGTCACTCTTACAGAAGTGCTCTATGCTCTGGTTCATTGAGGGGGGGGGAAGATAGGGCACCCTCTCAGTTCATATGTTCTACTAAGCTATATGGACTTCAATTCTAATAATTCATTCCCAAACAAGAAAGCATAGTAGATGTAGGAAACATTTGGTGGACTCCTCACACTACAAAGCTGCTTTAGTTGTCTTTTCCCACACTATTAAGAATATTATGATTGTACCATATCTCCAGACACTACTAATGAAACTTAATTCAGAACATCTACTCAACCCATTATTGAGAACATGACACACCAATTTCCGCCTACAGTTCTATTCATCTCTTCTGGAACATATTATTTTTAGTACAGAGTTTTGTTTAAGTTCAAGAGATATGTCAATGTCAAATAAAAACTACTTGAGTTGTTCTCTTATGTCACATCAATAATTCTGAGAAATGAAAGGAAGTCATCAGCATAGACACATACCTGTGGTTCACCTGATTAAAACAATTTTTTTCTTTTGTTGATCTGAGGCACTTTTACCAAGTAATTATGATTTTTCCTAATATAAAGATCAGGCCTTTGGTGCAATGAGAGAATTACCATTGCTCTGGACGCACCCAAGCTCCACTCATGTCTGTGGCCTGCCCCTCCCTCACAGCTTTGATTGACAGGAACAGGAAGTGGGGAGCAGTGAGGGAGGGGCTGACCACAGAAAGGAGCAGAGGTCCTGCTCTGACAGGCCATCTATGTATGATATCAAATGAATATGAGTCACCAGGCAATACCAGAGGTTGTAAAAGCCATTCCATTCTTGAGACACCTAGCGTTTTTTTCCTGAAATTTTTGGCAATGGAAAATTCATTCCATTCATTCATTTTTGCAGCACATACATTAATCTTTACAATTCCCTACAATATAAGATAGTTGCACACATTTCTGCAACAAATCTGCCATGTGTCAAGATATTCTAATTTTGAAGCATACATCAGACTTGAGAACTGCATGCTTCAAACTTCGAAGAACTTTCAGCATGGCAATATACACACAATATTGGCTAATAAGAAAGGGGTTGATGAGTTTGGTGTCTTATCATCTACATAGGATACAATGGTAGATCCTGATTATTCTGCCCACTGCTGCCTCAAGAAATGTGAAGGTGAAACCAATAAAGGCATTGGCAGTGTAATACAAGAACTGTGGGACTTCAGAGTTGATACAGTTACCAGCACTGCTCTGTGTCTTAAAGGGTATCTGTCACCACCTATAACCACATCAATCTGCCAGAATATTTCTTTTAGTTAAACTCACTTGCATTACCCTGCAATTTGCTTGAAGAGTTATTCCTGTCAATCCCAAGTAAACCAACCCTTATCCTTCCTGACATCCATCTACCTTTTGAGTATTCATAACCATCATCTGCCTGACAGGTGTATATCAGTCCTCAGTACTACCTATTTGCATAACAGGACTGCTGAGCTTGTCCACATCATTGGAAGGACTTGTCATGACTATGGGGTGGATAATGATTACAGGATCACAGCAGGGAGTAGCAGGCGAGTTATACAAAAGTAATTACATCTTCAGAATCATGACTCTCCCAGCCATACTGTTGTATTAGCTGGAGTGGCAAAATGTGGTTGTAGATTCTCTTTAAGACCACAATTCAATCTATCTATCTATCTATCTATCTATCTATCATCTGTCATCTACATTTACTCTTGACTGGTTAACTGGCTATCAGAAATACTGTAGATCTGAAAAACAGAGCCTGTTGAAAACATTATGCAATGTGTCCTTATTGTAGGTGCAGCAATGTATCCTCATACAGAACTTTAATATAACATGACATCCTGACAGCTTGTAGTTTGCCAACCTGCATTTGTCTGTTCTATAACAAAAGCTTAATCTTCCAGGAACCCAGTGCAAGTCTTACATAGTCGAGGATATAATAGGAGTTTTACCATCTGGACTGTGGATCATTATAGAGCTCTTATCTTTTAGGTTGATTTTAGTGGGTCCCTAATGGCACTTTAGCTGCCCACATATATGTGATAGCTGCTGACCAAGACCTGTTTATCTGTCAATTATCATCTCTCCATCCCTCCATTGATTATTTAGCTGATTGGTATGGATGTGTACTGAGTAGGGTAAGAATAGATGGCCCACTGCCACATAAAGCCAAAACTTTGCTCATCTGTGGGGACCAAAGGCTGCAGGTTTTTGAAGGTAATAATACCTCAGTTTTACCAATGGCCACCACATATAGGTGGGGTTGTGACCATCTGTGAAAGTGGACCATCTGTTTTTACCCATAGAGATACAAAACTTTCCAAGAAGGTAGTATCTTAACAATTGGGTGGAAAAGCTATTAGCCAATGTGTACGGGGGCCCACTCCACTCTCCTCAATGACAAATGTCAGGGAGATAAGTATCAAGCAGTTGGATTTCAAGTGCCAGATTCTTTCCTTCTCCCTGTTATTCTTCTGAGCTTGCATTTGTATGGAGGGTCAGAAGAGATACTGTACCTGTTACCTAAGAGAGTGTATTGCTAGCCATATAGCAAACTATACAGACATTAAGTATAATAGAGCAATGGAGAAGACTAGAGATGAGCGAGCACTAAAATGCTCGGGTGCTCGTTATTCGAGTTGAATTTTTCCGGATGCTCGGGTGCTCATTTCGAATAACGAACCCCATTAAAGTCAATGGGAGACTCGAGCATTTTTTGCAGGGGACCAAAGCTCTGCACAGGGAAGGTTGCGTGAAAACCTGGAAACCTCAGAAAATGATGGAAACACCACGGAAATGGACAGGAAACAGCAGGGGCAGCATGCATGGATGCCTCTGAGGCTGCCTAATTGTACCATTACACCAAATTCTGGGCAACAGCCTGGTGGTGACCCTCAAGACAATTGTGCTGACCCAGACCAAGATGGGCAAGGCACATGCCCATCACATGTTAGTAAAGCACCCAACTAGGTGCAACGAAGGTCCATCACCGCCTGTGGGTGACACCACTGCTCATGCTGGCACTGCTGTCCTATCCCCCGCCCCACGACGCAGGCACAAGCGTCTCCCTCTCCGCACCCACCCAGTAGTCCACAGCGTACACAAAGTTCTCCCAGCACAGTGCCCAGCTATCCCCATCCCAGACGGGCAAACATGCACACTGAGATTGCAGTTTACAGCATGGGGGTGAACCCCAGGATGACTTGTTAAGACTGAGATTGCAGTTTACAGCTTGGCGGTGAACCCCAGAGTGGCTTGGTTAGACTAACATAGCAGCTGAACCCCCCAAAAATTTAGCCTGACACAGCATGGCGGTGACTACAGTTCAGTGAACAATTCTGTGGTGTGCGGTACAGTAGCCACAGTCTAGAAAAAATGTTTTTTTCTATCACTTTTATATATACTACAGTCCAGTGAAAAATTGTGTGGTGTGCGTTACACTAGACGGAGTCTAGAAAATATAAGTTTTTTCTCTCAGTCATATATACTACAGTGCAGTGAAAAATTGTGTGGTGTGCGGTACACTAGCCGGAGTATACAAAATATACGTTTTTTCTATCAGTTATATATACTACAGTGCAGTGCAAAATTCTGTCATGTGCTGCACACTAGCCGGAGTCTACAAAATATACGTTTTTTTCTCTCAGTGATATATCCTACAGTGCAGTGAAAAATTCTGTTGTGTGCTGCACACTAGCCGGAGTCTACCAAATATAAGTTTTTTCTCTCAGTCATATATCCTACAGTGCAGTGAAAAATTGAGTGGTTTGCGGTACAATAGCCGCCGTCTAAAGACTACGTTTTTTCTCTCAGTTATATATCATACAGTGCAGTGAAAAATTCTGTCGTGTGCTGCACACTAGCCGGAGTCTAGAAAATATACCTATTTTCTCTCAGTCATATATCCTACAGTGCAGTGAAAAATTGTGTGGTGTGCGGTACACTAGCCGGAGTCTACAAAATATACGTTTTTTCTCTTAGTCATATATCCTACAATGCAGTGAAAAATTGAGTGGCTTGTGGTCCAATAGCCACCGTCTAAAGACTACGTTTTTTCTCTCAGTTATATATCATACAGTACAGTGAAAAATTCTGTCGTGTGCTGCACACTAGCCGGAGTCTAGAAAATATACGTTCTTTCTCTCAGTTATATATACTACAGTGCAGTGAAAAATTGAGTGGTTTGCGGTACAATAGCCGCAGTCTAGAAAATACGTTTTTTCTCTCAGTTATATATTATACAGTGCAGTGCAAAATTCTGTCGTGTGCTGCACACTAGCCGGAGTCTAGAAAATATACGTTTTTTCTCTCAGTTATATACCCTATAGTGCAATGAAAAATAAAAATTGAGTGGTTTGCGGTACAATAGCCGCAGTCTAAAGACTACGGTTTTTCTCTCAGTTATATATCATACAGTGCAGTGAAAAATTCTGTTGTGTGCTGCACACTAGCCGGAGTGTAGAAAATATACGTTTTTTTCTCTCAGTTATATATCATACATTGCAGTGAAAAATTGAGTGGTTTGCGGTACAATAGCCGCCGTCTAAAGACTACGTTTTTTCTCTGTTATATATTATACAGTGCAGTGCAAAATTCTGTCATGTGCTGCACATTAGCAGGAGTCTAGAAAATATACCTTTTTTCTCTCAGTCATATATCCTACAGTGCAGTGCAAAATTCTGTCGTGTGCTGCACACTAGCCGGAGTCTAGAAAATATAAATTTTTTCTCTCATTCATATATCCTACCGTGCAGTGCAAAATTCTGTCATGTGCTGCACACTAGCCGGAGTCTACAAAATATACATTTTTTCTCTCATTCATATATCCTACAGTGCAGTGAAAAATTGTGTGGTGTATGGTACACTAGCGGCAGTCTAGAGAATACATTTTTTCTCTCAGATATATATCATACAGTGCAGTGAAAAATTCTGTGGTGTGTGGTACACTAGCCGCAGTCTAGAGAATACCTTTTGGCCTCAGATATTAATTCTACAGTTTAGTGATTACACAAAATGTTGAACCCAAGGGCTAAGGGTCGAGGAGACGTGGGCGTCCAAGTGATGTAGGGGGGCAGAGGCCGTGGTCCTGGGCAGGGTGACACAGTACCTACTGATGAGGGAGCAGTGGAACGCCGCAGAGTTTCGCTCCCTAGCTTTATCTTGCAACTTACAGGGTCACGTGGTACACCACTATTGAAACCACAACAGTGCGAACAGGTGATGACGTGGATAGCGGATAATGCTTCCAGTAATTTATCCACCACCCAGTCTTCCACGCAGTCCACCCACGCTAGCCAAGGGAGTAGACCTCTGGCTCCTCCAGCTCAACCTCCTTCCCCCCAGCCTGCCCCCCCATGGAAAATATGGATTCAGATCCAGCATACTCACAGGAACTCTTTTCAGGACCCTACCCAGAGACACAAACCACTGCTCAACAGCAACCTGAGCAGTTGCTCTGTCCTGATGCCCAAAATTTAGAACTTTCGCAGTCTGTGGGTGATGAGAGTGTGGACTTAGTGCAAGTAGTGCGTCAAGAGGTGTCGGATGATGATGAGACACGGTTGTCAGACATTGACGTTGTTGTCAGGGCAGTAAGTCCCAGGGGGAGCAGAGTGAGGAATCGGAGGAAGAGCAGGTGGATGATGAGGTGACTGACCCGAGCTGGGTTGGTAAGCCTAGTCAAGACAGTGCTTCTGAGGGGGAGGCAAGTGCAGCACCAGAACAGGTTGGAAGAGGCAGTGGGGTGGCCAGAGGGAGAAGCAGGGCCAGAGCAAGTAGATCAGCAACTGTTTCACGGAGTGAAGCTCCCATGCCGAGGCCTAGATGTTCGCAAGTCTGGAGGTTCTTTAAAGAAAGTGAGGATGACCGACGGACTGTGGTGTGCAACTTGTGCCACACCAGGATCAGCAGGGGAGCCACCACTACCAGCCTAACCACTACCAGCATGCGCAGGCATATGAGTGCTAAACACACGACTCAATGGAACCAAGGCCGTTCACCTCCTGCGGATCACACCACTGCTCCTTCCCCTGTGTCACATGCTGGCTTTGCGAGTCAACCCCCCGCCCAGGACCCCGGCACAAGCGCCTCCCGCCCTACAACCAGCCCTTCACCTCCACGATCCTCCACACCCTACACCAATGTGTCCCAGTGCAGCCTTCAGCTGTCTTTGCGTCAGACATTTGAGCGCAAGCGCAAATACAATTCCACCCACACATGCACAAGCCCTAAACGTCCACATTTTCAAACTGCTGAGCCTGGAGATCCTGCGCTATAGACTGGTAGAGACTGAGGCTTTCCGCAACCTGATGGCGGTGGCTGTCCCTCGGTACTTGGTCCCCAGCCGCCACTATTTTTCCCGATGTGCCGTCCCAGCCCTACACCAGCACGTGTCAGAGAACATCATCCGTGCCCTGACCAACACGGTTACTGAGAAGGTCCACCTAACCACGGACACGTGGACAAGTGCTGGCGGGCAGGGACACTATATCTCCCTGACGGCACATTGGGTTAACTTGGTGGAGGCTGGGACCGAGTCTGACCCTGGGGCTGCTCATGTGCTGCCCACACCGAGGATTGCGGGGCCTACCTCGGTCACGGTTTCTCAGACTTATTATGCCTCTTCCTCCAACACCTCCTCCTACTCTCAAATACAATCTGTGAGCACGGCGCCTTCAGTCGGTAGCTCTAGGCGCAGCAGCACTGCCGTGGGTAAGCGCCAACAGGCGGTGCTGAAACTGCTGAGCTTAGGTGACAAGAGGCACACCGCCCAAGAGCTGTTACAGGGCATCACGGCGCAGACCGATCTTTGGCTGGTGCCGCTGAAACTCAAACCAGGCATGGTTGTGTGTGACAACGGGCGTAACCTGGTGGCGGCTCTGCAACTCGGCAGGCTCACACATGTGCCATTATACACCAATACTATTTCCCAAAGTAACAACAACCCATATAAACACTGCATATAAAACCTGCCTGGCCCACGTGTTCAATCTTGTGGTTCAGCGGTTCCTCAAGACCTACCCCAATTTGTCTGATTTGCTCACCAAGGTGCGACGCATCTGGGCGCATTTCCGCAAGTCAACCACAGATGCTGGCACTCTCAGGGCAGTGCAACGGCGCTTACAACTGACTGCTCACCGACTGTTGTGCGACGTGCCCACGCGATGGAATTCCACATTACACATGTTAGCCAGGGTTTACAAGCAGCGCAGAGCGATTGTAGACTGCCAGATGACAACTTCCACGAGAACTGGTAGTCAGGTTAGTCAGCTTCTTCAAGTCTACAATGAGGAGTGGACGTGGATGTCTGATATCTGTCAGGTGTTAAGCAACTTTGAGGAGTCAACACAGATGGTCAGCGGCGATGCCGCCATTATCAGCGTCACCATCCCGCTGCTTTGTCTGCTGAAAAACTCACTGCTCAGCATGAAGTCAGAGGCTTTGCGCTTGTCACAGGAGATGGGGGAAGAAGATACGTTGCTTGATAGCCAGAGCACCCTCAGGTCTGTTTCTCAGCGCGTATTGGAGGAGGAGCAGGAGGAAGAGGAGAAAAAGAAGGAGACTGTTGGCGAGACTGAAGAGGGTACCTATGCTCATTCCTTCTTATCTGTTGAGCGTGTATGGGCTGAAGAGGAGGAGTTGGAGGAGGAAGAAATGGAGAGTCAGCCTATTGAGGAGATTATTGCGTGTTGGGACTCTGGCTGACTTCATGTTAGGCTGCCTTTCCCGTGACCCTTGCGTTAGAAGCATTTTTGACAACACCGATTACTGGGTATTCACCCTCCTGGACCCCAGGTACAAGCAAAACTTTTCCACTCTCATTCCTGTAGAGGAAAGGAGTATGAGAGTGAATCAATATCAACAGTCCCTGATGCACAAGCTGAAACTATCCTTCCCATCTGACATCGCTAGCGGCAGAGGACGTAGTTCTGTGGGCCAACTAGCGGGGGAGAGGAGGGGAGCAGGCAGCTTGTCAAGCACTGGCAGGGGAACACACTCTCCAAGGCCTTTGCCAGTTTTATGGCACCCCAGCAAGAATATGTCACCCGTCCCCCAGTAGGGGGGAGCTGTTCAGAAAGATGGTGAGGGAGTACCTAGCTGACCATACCAACGTCCTGCGTGATCACTCTGCTCCATTCAACTACTGGGTTGCAAAGCTGGACACATTGCTGTACTCCTTGGAGGTGCTGGCCTGCCCTGCCGCTAGCGTGTTGTCAGAGCGGGTCTTCAGTGCAGCTGGTGGCATCATCACTGATAAGCGTACACATCTGTCAACGGACAGCGCTGACAGGCTGGCGATTATTGAAATGAATAAAGCCTGGATTTCACCGGAATGCAAATTTCCACCGGGGGAAAGCAGCTCAACATGAATATTCTTTATGTATCCTCTCCTCCTCCTCTTCGCACACAAACGCTGAGCCAACAGGCAATGTTTCTGAGGGCCAACTGGCGCTCTTTACAAACAATGTTTACGGAGGACCACCTACAGGCCCTCTCTCCAATAAATTTTTTAGGAGAGTCAACTACAGACACTCAAAAACAATTTTACAGGAAGGTCAACTACAGACACTCCAAAACAATTTTACAGGAGGGTCAACTACAGACACTCCAAAACAATTTTTTAGGAGGGTCAACTGCAGACACTCCAAAACAAATTTTTGGGAGGCTCACCTACAGCCATTTGACTGCAAACTCAGTCTGACCAAGGCATTAGTGGTGTCACTGCCATGCTGTATCAGTGTAAAATTTTATGTGCTTCAACTGCTACCTGAGTGTAACGGTCACTCTGGGTTCACTGCCATGCTGTGTCAGTGTAAAATTTTATGTGCTTCACCTGCTACCTGAGTGTAACTTGGTCACTCTGGGTTCACCGCCATGCTGTATCAGTGTAAAATTTTATGTGCTTCACCTGCTACCTGAGTGTAACTTGGTCACTCTGGGTTCACCGCCATGCTGTATCAGTGTAAATTTTTATGTGCTTCACCTGCTACCTGAGTGTAACTTGGTCACTCTGGGTTCACCGCCATGCTGTATCAGTGTAAATTTTTATGTGCTTCACCTGCTACCTGAGTGTAACTTGGTCACTCGTTGGTGTCAATACTAAAGTGCGGCTACTATAACCCACACGACAGAATTGTTCACTGCACTGCAGTATATATAACTGAGAGAAAAAAAGGAATTTTTAGTCTGCGGCTAATTTAACGCAAACCACTACATTTTTCACTGGACTGTAGTACATATAACTGAGAAAAACTGTAGTCTTTAAATGGCGGCTATTTTACTGCAAACCACTAAAGTTTTCACAGGACTGTAGTATATATAAATGAGAAAAAACGTAGTCTTTAAATGGCGGCTATTGTACCGCAAACCACTCAATTTTTCACTGGACTGTAGTATATATAAATGAGAAAAAACGTAGTCTTTAAATGGCGGCTATTTTACCGCAAACCACAAAATTTTTCACTGGACTGTAGTATATATAAATGAGAAAAAAACGTAGTTTTTAAATGGCGGCTATTGTACTGCAAACCACTCCATTTTTTACTGGACTGTAGTATATATAAATGAGAAAAAAACATAGTCTTTAAATGGCGGCTATTTTACCACAAACCACTACATTTTTCACTGGACTGTAGTACATATAACTGAGAAAAAACGTTGTCTTTAAATGGCGGCTATTTTACCGCAAACCACTCCATTTTTCACTGGACTGTAGTACAGATAACTGAGAAAATACGTATTTTATAGACTGACGCTGCTGTACAGCACACTACAGAATTGTTCACTGGACTGTAGTATATATAAATGAGAAAAAAACGTAGTCTTTAAATGGCGGCTATTTTACCGCAAACCACTCCATTTTTTACTGGACTATAGTACATATAACTGAGAAAAAACGTAGGCTTTAAATGGCGGCTATTGTACAGAAAACCACTCCATTTTTCACTGGACTGTAGTACATATAACTGAGAGAAAATACGTATTTTATAGACTGACGCTACTGTACAGCACATACATAATTGTTCACTGCACTGTAGTATATATAACTGAGAGAAAAAACGTATTCCCTAGACTGACGCTACTGTACAGCACACTAAATAATTGTTTACTGCACTGTAGTATACATAACTGAGAGAAAAAACGTATTCCCTAGACTGACGCTACTGTACAGTACACTACATAATTGTTCACTGGACTGTAGTGTATAGAAATTATAGAAAAAACGTATTCCCTAGACTGCACTACAGATCCCAACAAGCCAAGGTACAGCACCAGCACCAGCACCAGCAAAAATGAGTACTGAGAGGACTTTGGGCAATTTCTTTTGGGTCTGTGTGGACCACGTGCTGTCCCTTCTGCCACCAGTCGCTGTGCACAGTGTGCAGCCAAGATGGCGGTAGCTGCACTACAAGTCCCAGCCAGCAGCCCGGAGGAGACCAAAAAAAAAAGGTGCTTGTAGCCCTTAGAAGGGCTGTTGGGTTCTTTGAGCATGATTCCTGCCTAACCAACATCTAAATTCAGGCCCCAACACTCTCCCTGACAGGTAGCAGCTCTATTCCTAATCTCATGCAGGCGGCGTCTGACACGAGCAGCGTGGGACCAGATTCTTATATTCCCAGGTCATATGATCTGGCCAGCCAATCCCTGCTATCGACTTGTAGGGGCCCCACGTGATGCTAGGAGGTACCAAAGACTCTCCTGTATGTTGATTAGCTGAGAAAAGGCGCCTAACATGCAGGAAGAGGAAGATGCCATTTCCTCGAGGATCGCGATATGCTCGTCTGAGTAGCGAGCATATGTGAATACCCTAATGCTCGAACGAGCATATTCGCCCATCTCTAGAGAAGACCTATCACGAATAGCACCTCATCATTAATTAAGCACAGCCTCCAGCAGTCCATATACGTAGCGTGAAATCTTCACCAATTCATAGCCGGCATAGATTTCAGTCATCCTTTATGCCAGAAAAACTGGCATAAAGAATGATAGATCTTTCTGAGCCAGAGGCTTCGTCCACACCCCAACCATGCCATTTACCCTTTTCAGAAAGTGGTGAGTATAGCGTGAGGTTTGGCAGTTTTCAGGTGTATGCAGAAGATAATTCTCCCCCAATGTCCTCTCCTCAGTTTGTGAATAGCAAATACTGACACACCAAGAGATTCTACCCATTCTGTTGACTACTATGTCCGAGAAGTAGAATTCACCTTTAAGTTGTCACTGAATCACCTTTAAATATACAATTTTTGGCTTTTATAAGTAATAATAAATCTTCTTTAGCACGGTGCATACAAGTCACTGAACAGCAGATGGTCATGGCAGCTTCTATTCCTGCTGCCATCATTGGGTCGGGGCTGTCAGTTTGTTCCAGGCCTCCTCCTGATCACAGACAAACATTATTATTCCATTTGATGTGATGTAATTAGCAAATGGTTAGAGTACATTGCAGTTATTGAAAAGTGACAATGATGTGTTGTCTAATCTCGTAGCAATTAAAAGTGTCAGGAGCTGACATTGAGCCCCTGTTGCTGTGGATCCACTGTACTTTTTCAAATTCCCATCTAATTTCCGTCATTTAGGATAATGCCGCTCAGAAAGTTCATGGGAGAGCTACATATGACCTTGTTGGAAATCACAGTATTACCACTTACAAAGACACCTCTATCCTGTGCCGTTTCTGTTCCTGTAGGTTAATGTTTGACCCTGTTATAGTGGTAATACCACCTAGTTGAACTGTAATGTCACTGTTTGCTACAACATGCGAGCATTGCTATAATGTTATGTTTATGCATATTATATATCACAAAGCATTTGCACCAATGGGATGCCATGTTGTGAAATGTTGATTTACCATGTACTATGAGACACCAGTGTGGGACTGGTACACCAGTGTGGGAATGGGTACAGTATGTGCACTACTGTGGGTGAGACTCCCTGTAAATATTGAGTATACTGGGAAGTCATATACCTTGGGTAGGATGTAATAGACATTAAAGATATTGCACGGAAAACAAAGGAAAGCACTATATACAGTTAAAGGGGTTATCCGAGTTATATTTATTGATGACCTATCCTCAGGATTAGGATCAATATCAGATCAGCGGGGGTCCGACACCATTGTTTACCTGCTCACCGTAACATCAGTAATTACACCCAAGCCGCCCCATTCATTTCAATGGAAAGGATCGCTCCTATACAAGTGTATAGAAACGAGCCCTCACATTGAAATGAATGGATCGCTCCTATACAAGTGTATAGGAACGAGCCCTCCCATTGAATGGAATGGGGCGGTTAGGTATAATTACACCTGCTCACCGCTACAGATTTTACGGCAAGCAGGTAAACAATGAAGAGGAGGCAGCGCTGGCACGGCACGCGCCTCCTCTTCAAACAGCTGATCGGCGGGATTGCCGGGTGTCGGACCCCTGCTGCTCTGATATTGATGGCCTATCCTGAAGATAGGTCATCAATAAATATAACTCAGAAAACCCCTTTAACCTTATGCTTTATATTAGCGTTAAATATTGTGATTTATTGTTAAAAACAGCTAATTTCTAAAAACACCTATTTGCACAATATATACCTAATAGCTATATATAGGTAAAAAACAGTTAACACTAGCAGCCTTAGCCCAGCTCCCAGGTTGATGGGCTGGGCCTGCCCCCTGGTTACAAGGAGTCTTAGCTGAGCAAAGATAGAGGTAAGACCTGCATGTGTGAGCTTCTGCCAAGTAGAGCCAAAGAGAAGCCTCATCCTGAGACTGAAATGTTGCTAGAGAACAACTAAGATACTGCCCCTGAGATAAAGAGAACAGACATTTATAGATGGTCTAGAACCATCAAAGCCGTGTACTGGATTCAGACAATAAGGTACCGCATGTTTATGGCAAGACTTTACTGGTTGTGGAAAGAGTATATTGCTTTGGGGCATGTGCCGAAAACGGCACTCGGCCTGGCACATGCCCAGTGAAACAGTTGAGGCTGACCCCCTCAGTTGGACCAGAAGAGCGCAGGCAGTGTTCGGCACTGCGTGAGTGAGATTTGTCATTGACGCTGAAGGGAAGGGGTTATCAGCTGCTAGTGATGTAGCAGGGGGGAGAGCGGCAACGGCATTGCTGGGGATGTATGGGTGGAGGAGAGGCGTGCTTGGGCTTTGCAACAGGGCGGGCCTGGGCACTCGATGGAGGCGTTCCTGGGCTCCTTGAAATGAAAACAATGCGCCTCTGGGCACCTTAATGGATCATTAGCCTATGGATCAAAGTGAATTTTCTAAGGATAAAAAGCAAGCTGCAAGGGAAAAAAACACACGTGTAAAGAAGGTATGAAGTGCTGGAAGGACATACTTTTGGTTTAATAGCAATTAGCCAGGTGACAGATTCCCTTTAAGTGCAAAGCATATTTCCAACCTGATTTTTTTGGCAAAAATTAAGGAGCATTCCGTAAACTGGGTAAACATGTTCTATGCTTCCAGTGCAAGCGTTTCTCTGTTATCCATGGACCAACATTCACCTGGAGCCAGCCCTGACCTCAACTGTGAACATGTGAGAGTTCAAATGATGTGCACTTTCCCGTACAAGGAAAACAAATACAGTCATGGCCAGAAGTTTTGAGAATGATACAAATATTAATTTTTACAAAGTCTACTGCTTCAGTTTTTATAATGGCAATTTGCATATACTCCAGAATGTTATAAAGAGTGATCAGCTTAACAGCAATTACTTGCAAAGTCAATATTTGCCTAGAAAATGAACTTTATCCCCCAAAACACATTTCAACATCATTGCAGCCCTGCCTTAAAAGGACCAGCTAACATCGTTTCAGTGATTGCTCCATTAACACAGGTGTGGGTGTTGATGAGGACAGGGCTGGAGATCAATCTGTCATGATTAAGTAAGAATGACACCACTGGACACTTTAAAAGGAGGTTGGTGCTTGGAATCATTGTTTCTCTTCTGTTAACCATGGTTATCTCTAAAGAAACACGTGCAGTCATCATTGCACTACACAAAAATGGCCTAACAGGGAAGAGTATCGCAGCTAGAAAGATTGCACCTCAGTCAACAATCTATCGCATCATCAAGAACTTCAAGGAGAGAGGTTCCATTATTGCCAAAAAGGCTCCAGGGTGCCCAAGAAAGACCAGCAAACGCCAGGACCGTCTCTTAAAAGTGTTTCAGCTGCGGGATCGGGCTACCAGCAGTGCAGAGCTTGCTCAGGAATGGCAGCAGGCAGGTGTGAGTGCATCTGCACGCACTGTGAGGCGGAGACTCTTCGAGCAAGGCCTGGTCTCAAGGAGGGCAGCAAAGAAGCCACTTCACTCCAGAAAAAACATCAGGGACAGACTGATATTCTGCAAAAGGTACAGGGAGTGGACTGCTGAGGACTGGGGTAAAGTCATTTTCTCTGATGAATCCCCTTTTCGATTGTTTGGGACATCTGGAAAACAGCTTATTCGGAGAAGACGAGGTGAGCACTACCACCAGTCTTGTCTCATGCCAACTGTAAAGCATCCTGAAACCATTCATGTGTGGGGTTGCTTCTCAGCCAAGGGAATCGGCTCTCTCACAGTCTTGCCTAAAACACAGCCATGAATAAAGAATGGTACCAGAATGTCCTCCGAGAGCAACTTCTCCCAACCGTCCAAGAGCAGTTTGGCGATCAACAATGCCTTTTCCAGTATGATGGAGCACCTTGCCATAAAGCAAAGGTGATAACTAAATGGCTCAGGGAACAAAACATAGAGATTTTGGGTCCATGGCCTGGAAACTCCCCAGATCTTAATCCCATTGAGAACTTGTGGTCAATCATCAAGAGACGGGTAGACAAACAAAAACCTACAAATTCTGACAAAATGCAAGCATTGATTGTGCAAGAATGAACTGCTATCAGTCAGGATTTGGTCCAGAAGTTGATTGAGAGCATGCCAGGGAGAATTGCAGAGGTCCTGAAGAAGAAGGGTCAACACTGCAAATATTGACTTGCTGCATTAACTCATTCTAACTGTCAATATAAGCTTTTGTTACTCATAATATGATTGCAATTATATTTCTGTATGTGATAAAAACATCTGACAAACACACATAAAAAACAGAGGGCAGCAGATCATGTGAAAATATAATATTTGTGTCATTCTCAAAACTTTTGGCCATGACTGTACTATGCATAAAAACTTGCTGAGATGCTCACTGAGTTGAACTGTTGGACTAATTTAAGACTGAAACCTGTTTAATGTATTGCCCTGCATGATATACTGCACTATTATAAATATATTGCATTGTGAATGTGTGTGTTGAGGACAACAATGAGGTTCTGCTTCCATCTGCAGACCAATTGTATTATTATTCTTGGATAATATACTGTATGTGGGTGCAACAACCTTTTAATCATGTTCCTTAAGGTCCTTAAAGGGGTTTTCTCACTTTGGCAAATGGCACTTATCATGTAGAGAGTTAATACAAGGCACTTACTGACGTTTTGTGATTGTCCATATTGCCTCCTTTGCTGGTTTCATTCATTTTTCCATTGTATTATACACTGCTCATTTTCAGGGGTTATGGCCACTACTGCAGGGCAGAAATGAGGTGCCTGGGATTGGAGCTGCAGCACTTGAGTGCCTTTGTGCACTCCAACTTTTCCCGTCAACAGAGAGGCCAGTGCTATGTTCTATAGTGTGCAAGTACGACCAGGGGAGCACCCAGGAATTTTTTATAGGGGGGTTCCAAAAAGTAAAAAATGTGACACGCATAGCTCGCTGTGCCGATTTTTTTCGCCCACCCATTCCCTAAAGATCTTCCCAGAAGAGAGGGGGGATTAAGCCCCGCCCATTATTATAAGCCCTTCCTAAATATAATAGGCCACTACCAACAAACACTGTACAGCTGAAATGATATTGTTGAGGCCCGGCTCTACACATCATACGGAGAGGGGAGGACGTGTCCTGGCTGCACTGCCTGCTTCACATTATACAATAAACAACAGCAGGCTACATACAGCCAGGAAGCTCCTCTGCTCTCCTCCCTTCCCAGATCCTGCTCAAGGCCTGTGGTTCCCCCCCACCATCTGCCATCCACCTGTGGCCTGCTGCCCCCTTTGGTTATCCTCACCCAGCTCTGAATCCCCCTTCTGCAAATGGCAGGAGCCAGAGCATCTCCTCTCCTACATAGTGCCACATACCTCTTACATTCAGTGATGTCTCCTCTGATGTAGACATTATCTTTCTTCATCTTCTCCATTCGGACCAGACCGCCATATCGATTTTTCAGCCATCTCTCATCTCTCCAGAGATTGACAAACAGCAATTAGTTTCCCACATTTCCATCATCTTCACATCTTCTGAACACCTCATCCTGCCACCCCCAATACTGTGCCCGCTGTGCTCCCCCATACTATACTGCAGAAACTGTCCCCTGAAAAATACTACTACCACACTGATAGTGCCCCCTTCAATAATTA
The DNA here is from genome assembly GCA_900303285.1 of Rhinella marina. NCBI lineage: Eukaryota > Metazoa > Chordata > Amphibia > Anura > Bufonidae > Rhinella > Rhinella marina. The sequence goes on along the minus strand of ONZH01000001.1, from coordinate 9,413 downwards.
TTGGCACACAGTGCTCTAAAAAATAACTGCACCCAGACACTAATAGTATAAATATAATGTCCCCCAAAAATAATTGTGTGAAGCTGATACTATGACAGGGTGCCCCCCCCAAAGTAACAGTCCTCCCCAAAATCCTACCAATAGAAATAATTCTCTGTCAGAGCACACTTAGTAATAATGCCCCCATAGTGCCCATACTGGTAATCATGTTCCCCATAGCCCCCCAGTAGTGGGAAAGCTCACAATAATACCCCCGCTTAGTGCCCACAGTTGAGCTAATGTCCCCATAATGTATACCAGTATAAAATACCCTTATATAGTGCCCCAGTAAATGCCCCCATAGTGTTCCTCTCCCCCACAGTGTCCCCCATAATAGGCCAGTAAAAAATGCCTCTTCTTACTGCCCCATCACATGCCCCTATAGTGCTCCTCTCCCCCATAATGTGCCAGTAAAAAAAATGCCCCTTTAGAGCCACCAGATGCCCCCATAGTGCCCCCAAATGATGCCTCTATAGTGTTGCTCTCCCCTATAGTGCCCCCTATAATGTGCCAGTAAAAAGAAAATGCCCCTTTAGAGCCACCAGATGCCCCCATAGTGCCCCCAAATAATGCCCCATAGTGCCACCAGATGACCCATAGTGCTCCACTCCCCCATAGTGCCCCCAAATAATGCCCCTATAGTGCCACCAAATGCCCCATAGTGCCGCTCTCCCCTATAGTGTCCCCCATAATGTGCCAATAAAAAAAAGGCCCCGTTAGAGCCCCCAGATACCCCCATAGTGCTCTTCTCCATGGTGGCCCCCCCCCCACATAATGTGCCAGTAAGAAATGCCCCAAAAGTGCCCACCACAAAATGGGCAAGAAATAAATGCCCACAGATGCCCCCCAAAATAATTCGGATAGTATCAAATTTCCAGATGCCCCCATAGTGCAAACTGCCCCCCTCCACCAAAAAAATAAAAATAAAATGGGCCAGTGAGAAATTGCCAGGTGCCCCCTAAATGTAGCATCTATTAAGAAAAACAAAAAAACCACTAATACTTACCTCCATCAGCAGACAGCAGCGATGCGATGCAGGCCTCTTCTGGCCTGTGTCCCTGCTGTGTGCTGCCCGACTCAGGCGGCGCGATGAGGCCGCAGGCATTAGTCCCTCCGGCCTATCAGAACAACAGGGAAGGGAGACGCCTCTCCCTCCCCTGCTCCGCCGCAGCACATCCATCTGTATCGCTGTCCTGAGGACGGTGATACAGATGAATATTGAGATGAGCGCTTCCACAAACGCTCATCTCATACTGCCCACTGCCACCACTGCCCACAATAAGAACCAGGGCCACGCCGCCTGTGGCGATCGGCGGTGCGGCCCTGAGGGATAAAAAAAAATAAAAATTAAAAATGAACGGATCTAGGGGGGTCCAGACCCGTTGGACCCCCCTTTCGGTGCGCCCATGAGTACGACCACCTCTGCTGGATTGCATCGGTGGCCATAACTCCTGGAAAAGAGTAGAGTATAATGCAATAGAAAAATGAATCAAGCCTTCAAAGAAGGTGTATGGACAATCACAATACATTAGCAAGTGCTTTATATTAAAGGGGTTGTCTGGGTTCAGAGTTGAACCCGGATATAACCCCTTCTTCATCCATTCAGCCCCTATGAGTGGAGCATCGGAGCTTTTCATACTCCTATGCTCCCCCTTGCCCTTCTGTATAACGCTGGGCAAGGGCTATTTCTTCAGATCCGGTGACGCTCTGAACCAGGACAACCCCTTTAACAGCCCCTCTACATGTTAAATGCAACTTGCTGAAATGATGAAATGAAACAATCCCTTTAAGTGTGTAGTGAGGGCACATGACAGAAAGGATAAATAAAGGTGATCTGCAAAACTCATGGTCAGAAGAAGAAGTGTTTGAGACTGAGAGAGAGCTGGGAAACTGCTGCTGGAAACAAAGCCAGCAATATGTCTGTGTAGCTAGCTAACATGTGGAAGATAACTGGTACTGATTATAATGCTATAACACCTCAGTGCACATATATGGCTACACAGCAACTGAGCATCACAGAGCTGTTGAACCTATCCTGATAGCGGCCAAGGGCCTATATGAAAAACAGACCTGTACCCAAGACCAAACAGTCTGTAGCCTATAAGCAACAGTAGATGAGAGTGTGTGCAATACTGTTGTGGGGAACGGCATACTACAACTGAGAAGAGTGTGTGTATTGGTTGGGAAGATGGAGTGTCTGTTAGAGACTGTGCAAGTTGTGCAGTACTGTGCCACGTGGAGAGAAAGCCATGTAATAACTACCGATCCAACCATTTTCATTGCTTCCACTCTTCGGAGATCAGAACCAGACTGCTAATGCTCAAGGAACTGGGTGCAGCACAATCCAGAGGGAGAGTGAGTTGCTGCCCCTTAAAAGGATGCCACTCCTATGGGCCCTGCTTCACCTCTTTTTAGGCCCCCATCCCCCACTTTCTGCACGTACCGGCACTGATGTCCCTGACCCTGCCAGCAATGCAGCCCGGCTTGGTCTAGCTCTATTCTTTCTGCTGGGAACTGCACTGGCCAATCAGCATTTAGCAGGCTAAGCTCCTGCTGCTGATTGGCTAGTGTATGACACAAGCAGACAGAACTGAGTGGGCAGGACCTGGCAGTAACTCACCAGCTGCCTGCTTCAGCTTTCAGCCTGCCACCAAAGTCCAGCAGCCCCCAGTATTGCCTGCCCCTGTGTGCCACTTCCACTGCCTGAACAAAGTGAGTTGAATGTTGTGCATCTATGTATAAAAAAATGTTTATGGTGGGGATAGTTACTGAGGGGAAGAGGGGGTCCTGCTGCAGCAGCAAGCAGGGTTCCTGGAAGGGGGAGCACATGTATGTAACTTATAAGGCTTATCATGTTGAGGATAGTATGCTGCAGCCTTTCCCCAACCCATGAAATCTGCTTGCTGTTGATGCTCATATAGAGGTTAAAATGGGGGGGGGGGGGGGCTGGGGCACACTAAGCATCAACGGCAAAAAGAGTTCAGATGTGGGGGGATTGGCTATGCCAGGCTTCAGCAAAGTGGACACAGGCAGGAGGAGCGATGTGTATGCGGGCGGCCCCTGCCCTGCATTTGCTCAGCTGTGCTCGCATACATATTGCACCATGCTTACTCTGCTAAAGCCTGACATAGCCCATAGCCCATAGCCCAAAGCAGACAGGCAGGAGCAGTGATGTGTGCTGTACAGTGCTCGCTGCAGCCCCAGTGAGATCCTTACTCCCATACAGCACTGTCATGTCAACGGTGTATGAGAGTACGGTTTATAAAGCACCATATGAGGCCATATCACATAGCCATATGAGCGCTTGTTTTTTACACAATTTCCTAGGCTGTAAAACTGACCTGTTACTTTTATTTTCCAGGTTAGTATGGCTATGGTCATACCAAATATGTATTGTTTTTCTAGCGTTTTAATACTGAAAAAAAACAAAAACTTTGTAAACCGTATTGAGCTATCTGAGGACTCATTTTTTTGCAGGGCAATCTGTACTTTTCAATGATTATTGGAAAATACGTATATATTTTTTAGTTACTGCAACAAAGTTGGTTTTGTTAGCTTATTTATACATTGTATTTCTGTATTTTTGGCAAACGGGGGTGTGGCAGGGGAAGAGCCAGGGCAGGTAGTGGGATGGGCTAGGGGTGGGTAGTGGCAGAGTTAGGGGCCCAATTCAGATTCCTGCTATGGGGCCCAATGATTTCTATGTACTGCAATGACAGGGAATGGCGATCACGTCAAACCTGGTCATTTAACCCCCTAAGATGCTGAGTTTAAAAGCAATGGCGGCATTTGTGAGATCAGGCAGAGGAGTGCACCTCCTTCTGCCTTTCGATCAGAGCCCCTGCAGTGAAATTGCGGAGGTCATATTGGTAGTTATGGCATCCTGGGTGATGCTGAAGCTTCCCAGGCCTGCCATGGTAAGTTGCCTGCTATGCTGTGCATGAGGCACAGCTCAACATTCAGCACTTCAGAATTCAAAAGATCCCAGGTTCTAGCCCCCTAAGGGATTAAAAGTTATTGTGAAAAAGTTTAAAAAGGTAAATAAAAAACATAAAAATATTAAAAGTTTAAAACCTTTCCCAATTTTACATATACAAATATATAAACATTAAAACAATAAACATATCAATTATTGCCACGTCTGAAAATGTCTGAACTATTCAAATATAAAAACATTTTTCTGCATGGTGAACTCCATGATGGGAGAAAAAAAACAATAAAAAAACATGATTCTAAATTTTTTTGTCACATTGTCCCCCAAAAAAGTTGAATAACAGTGATCAAAAAGTTGTATGCACCCCAAAAATTTGTCCTGCAAAAAACAAGCCCTCATACAGCTCTGTAGACCGAAATATAAAAAAGTTATTGTGGTCAAAAGATGGTGATTCAAAGAAAATTTAGATTTTTTTTCAAAGGTTTTTATTTTTGTAAAAGTAAAAAAAAAACAAATATAAATTTGGTATCACTCTAATCGTAGTGAGCCACGGAATAAGGACGTCATGTCATTTTTAGTGCACAGTGAACGCGTAATGTCAAAGCACAAAAAACCTTGTCGGAATTGTGTTTTTTTCCAATTTTACCCCATAAACAATGGGTGAAATTTATCAAACTGGTGTAAAGTAGAACTGGCTTAGTTGCCCATAGCACCAATCAGATTCCACCTTGCATTTTCCATACGAGCGTGGGTGGAATCTGCTTGGTTGCTACAGCCAACTTAACCAGTTGTACTTTACACCAGCTTGATAAATGACCCCCAATATTTTTCCCGGTTTTCCTATACAACACATGGTAAATTAAATGGTGCCATTAAAAAATGAATCTTGTTCTGCAAAAAATAAGCCCCGTTATGGTTATATGAATAGAAAAATAAAAAAGTTATGGCTATTGGAATGTGGAGAGGAAAAATAAAAAATGCAAAAATGAAAATAGGCTCAGTCCTTAAGGGGTCATGTTTGTTGCTGTACAAGAGACTAGTAAAAACCACCTTGTGTAAAGTGTAACTGTTATTTCAATTTAAAGTTAATATTGTTTAGGAACAGGGATGTTAAACATATTTGTAATACACTATATTAGGGAAAGGCGTTCTTTTCACTAGCAATGCTCATTTACTAAGGAGAGCCTGTCTTCAGAGTTCTACTGAGCACTGAAGACGATGTTGCACTGGTGTCCTGTGCCCGCATCGGCCCACTTGTCCTTGTGGGCACAGATGCTATGCTACTCACCCTGCTGGCCCCCACCTGTGATCTCGTTCTTAGTGCTGCTTTGGCAGGTTGTGGCCTGCCCTTCCTCTAAGCCGGTCCTAGGCTGCACTATGGGGCACGCGCTTGCCCTTGGCCAGCTAATGTCTGTCGGCCCCATGGTATTAAAGGCATCTTTCTCAAGGAGATAGTGTCTGAACTTTAGGTTCCTAGTAGAGATGAGCGAATCTATTCGCTGCTTTGTAGATTCGATACGAATCTTGGAAATTTTCCACTGCGAAGCGAATCTGGATTTTTTGAGATTCGCTTCGTTAGATTCGAAAATGTTCTTAAAGCTTTCTATGCATTCGCTACGTACCTGTCCGATAAATTGTATGCTAATGTTACGTATAACTTACTTTATATGCTGATGCGTACAAATTCCGTTAATTAGCGAACTTTTACTGTTCGTTATTCGTGCGGCAAAAAGCCTGGGAAGAAAGAGGTCACCTGACCTAGTGGGAAGGGTTTGCTCTGATTGGCTCAGGCTCGGTAAGCCAGTGACGCATCAGTTGTGCTGCGACTGCTGAGACGAGCAGAAGCACTGTCTGTGAAGTTCTGAGAGACAGAGAACTGTTTTGTTAAAATTGGGGTGTAATTGTTCTGGGAATCCATATTACACATATCAGGGATACTGCAGGGCCAGTGCAGAGTAAGTGTAGGGCCAGTGCAAGGCTAGTAATTAATCAGGCAGGGAGAGAGATAAGGAGAGAGACAGGGAGAGAGACAAAGACCAGCTGCAGGGCCCACAGTCAAGTGAAAAATGTCTGGCATGGAAAAGCAAAAGGGTTCCAGCCAGACCTCCAGCTCCACAAAAAAGCAGAAGGTGGCACAGGGCAGCAGTGCCTAAGGACCTGTAGCCAGAGCTTCTACTTGTAGAATTCGTAATAGTTGGCCACTGTTCCACCAGGCTAACCCACCAAGGTGCAAAATTGTGGTGGAGGAGAAAGTGGATGAGGTAGTGGAGTGGATGGCACACTCATCTCAATCATAGCCGAATGATCTGCTGTTATCTGCTGATACAGTATCCATATGAAGCCAGGGGTCAGACTCAGAGCGTTCCTCCTGCTCCACCATTCCGCTCCAGCAAAGCCCGTCATTTTCGTATGCAATTTGTACGCTCATGCGTACGTGTTCACATAAGTTGCTTACCTTTAACAACTGTATGTTCGTTATTAGTGCGTGAATGTTCGCAAAACACCACATAATAACGTATGATTTGTACGCAGCTTTGCTGAATAGATTCATATAAGGTATGAATCTTTTGAAAAGTTTGACGAACATTCGGCAAAGCGAATTTTGGATGATTCGCTGATCTATAGTTCCTAGTTTCTAGTGAACCAGCGAAGGTGCATTATTCTGTCTGACTACCTGTTTACCAAACTTCTACCTAACAACTCTGATTCTTGCTTAGCAATGCTCAGTTATATGGGTGCTAAGACTATTATCTGCAGTAGAGATGAGCGAATCTTCAAAAATTCGCTTTGGCGAATAATCGACGAATTTATAATAAGATTTGTTCTTAATACGAATTTATTCGGTCGAAGTTGTGTTAAAAAATAATCTTTGTTTTGCGAACATTCCTGCGCAAATTATGAACATACAGTCTAAGCGTTGTTAAAAGTACGCTACTGAACTGAATACGTAAGCATTAGAGTACAAAGTGCGTACGAATCCTTAGGGTACTATTGACTCCCGATTGCGTTATATGCACACATGTACGCCGCGGCGTATAGTCCTCAGAGGCAGTCCATATGAGCTAGAAAAGTAAAGTGGTAGCTAATTTAGTGCATAATTTACCAAACACACCGTACAATAAGTGCATAATAGGACACATTGCAGTACCTGAAAAAGAATACACACAATGGGCTAAAGTGCTTGAACGTTGCTGAACCTTTAAAAACATTATTGCTAAAATACTGCAAAGACATAATTATGCAAACATTTTAGTTCTACCAATTTCAAATTTGTAAGCATAATAGGCTCAGATATATGTTTGAGTCTCTACTCATGGCTGCTTGGCATAAAACACTGGAACACATATTCAATTGTAATCCACGTGAGGTAATTTTGTAATCCAAACAGGTAACATGTAATCCACATGGATAATATAAAATAGCAGCAAATAGAGAACCATTTTTGCAAAGGGGGCTCCCAAATAACCTGAGAAGGGAGGAAAAAGGAAAATAGGTGCGCTTTGGTGCAACTGGGAATTTTCTGCAGAATGGGGGGAGTCCTGACAAGCCATGTCCATCTGGGTGAGAGTCAAACAAGGGGCAATAAAAACAAGATAAATTAAAAACAAGTGCCAACTAGCTCTCACCCGTCAGGTGCAGTCCATGTTGTGGCTCCCATGGGTCCAGACCATGAGGTGTCCTTTAGTTTCAAAAAATTATTTATTGAAATGATTGCGTAGATCATAAATGAACAATGTAAAGAAAGAATGATATACAGTTTATGTATAACTATGTCATCAGAATATTCATATTTTCACAAAATGTCAAAAATATATTTTTGTGAAGAATAGAAACAACAATCAATAAACCTTCACATTTAAAGAACTATGTGGTCTTGTCGCATATTTTTGGCATGGTTATAATAGATTAACCAGAGAATGTGGAATGTAGCCCTCAGGGTCACTCCCGGTCAGAGAGAGGAAGAGATAGGAGACAGGGTCATATAAAAAGTCTTCTGGGGTTCATGCATTCAATCAGAGAGACAAGAAATACTGTAGGTTTGGAGACTTGGAAAAATTCAACCAGGGGTTCCATATTTGCTGGTAACGCTCCCGAGAATCAGTCAGTGTGGCGTTTAGTTTTTCATACAATGCTATACGGTTAACTCTATGGATAACCGCTGCCATAGAGAGAGAGCGAATTCTCCATTTAGAAGCTATATGTATCCTAGCAGACATCAGTATGTATTGCAGGAGTTTATATGCAGTATTGGTAAACATTTACGGCTTAACCCCTTCAACCCCAGGCCTGTTTTCACCTTTCTGCCCAGGCGATTTTTTGCAAATCTGACATGTGTCACTTTATGTGGTAATAACTTTGGAACGCTTTTACTTATCCGGGCCATTCTGAGATTGTTTTCTTGTGACACATTGTACTTCATGACAGTCATAAATTTGAGTCAATATATTTCACCCTTATTTATGAAAAAATCCCAAATTTACCAAAAATTTGGAAAAATTTGCAAATTTCCAAATTTCAATTTCTCTACTTTCAAAATACACAGTAATACCTCCAAAAATAGTTATTATTTTACATGCCCCATATGTCTACTTTATGTTGGCATCATTTTGTAAATGTCATTTTACTTTTTTAGGACGTTATAAGGCTTCTAAGATTTGAATCAAATCTTAAAATTTTAAGAAGATTTCCAAAACCCATTTTTTAATGACCAGTTCAGATATAAGGTTACTTTGTGGGGCTTATATAGTGGAAACTCCCCATAAATCACCCCATTTTAGAAACTACACCCCTCAAGCTATTCAAAACTGATTTTACTAACTTTGTTAACCCTTTATGTGTTCCATGAGAATTGACGGAAAATTGGAATGAAATTTCAAAATTCCATTTTTTTTAGCAGATTTTAAGTTTTAATCCAATTTCCATGAAACACATCAAGGGTTAACAACGGAAAAAAACACAAAATCTATTACCCCATTTCTGGGGTTTACAGAAACACCCCATATGTGCTCGTAGCCCAAGACTGGCGCACAGCAGGCTTCACAGTGAAGGAGCACCATATGCTTTGGAGAGCAAAATTAGCTGGAATAAAATTGGGAGCTTGTCGCACATGAGACCCCCTGAGCTGGCCTACAGTAGAACCCCCAAAAGTGACCCCATTTTGAAAGAGCACCCCTTAAGAATCTTTCAAGGTGTGTGGTGAGCACTTTGAAGCTCAATGGTTTTTCCTAGAATTAGATTCACGGAGTGAAAATGCAAAAATTGCAATTTTTTGACAAAAAAGTGCTATACACCCACATTTTTCACTTCACAAAGGGTAACGGGACAACAGCACCCCACATTTTGATACCATTCCCCCCGAACATGGCAACACCCCAATGCTCGTAGCCCAATGTACTGCGCACAGCAGGCTTCACAGTGGAAGGAGCACCATATGGCTTTT